>JAJSOF020000040.1:43511663-43526663 GCA_025594305.2 Periplaneta americana
TATGCCAGTTATGCTGTAGCTCTATTAGCAGATATTTTTGTAACAAGCAACGGTACTCTTCCGACAATTTGTTCTTATTGATTTTGAGGATCATTTCGCTATTTAGCTAGATAGATAGATGTGGATTTATACAGTAATTATACATTCAAATGCATTACAATAATAATAATAGAATTTGGGTATTTCGGCCATACATGCTTCGCAAAAAAAAAAAAAATAATAATAAAACTACTTTGTAGGTTGCGCTCTCCTCATCTATGATTAAAATTCAGCCACTCTCCACAAAACATATCGTCGTCGTTCCTGCAATAACTATGTGATATATTTATCGATTTTCAGATTTTTGCTCTATTAAATAACTTAAATACAGCAAATAATAAAATCTCCTATATGTAATTATATATCTTTGTTTCGAAAATGTAAGAATTCACAGCATGGCAGCTATAGGAGGAATAAATGTGTTTTTTTTTTTCTACTGAAAGATTTCATATTTTGCACATAGGAGTTATTGCAGGAACAATAGATTAATATGCATGAGTCATATCACCTAACTTTACTAAGTTGCAGATACAACGCATGTGCAATAAGCAAGGGCGCTTAAATGTATGCTACTTCTGGACAGACTTGCGAAGCTTGTTGGATACATAGAAGAGAACTGCTACGAAAACTCACAAGCAAACATTCTGATGGGGGTAGATAAAAATTTTTTTTCTTTCACCATGTCAATAATGTCAAAAAAGTGCTTATACAAATTTTGGCCACTCGATCGTAATACGGCGAAGCGCCTCTCGTCCCTGGTCTGTAAATAAACAAGCCGTCTCCTCCCCGGCTGAAATTTGTTTCGTTAATCCACAAACCCGTCTTGTCCCCGGCTTAAATATATTTCCAATTCCAATTATCGTGCATCGACTACTCGTATACACGATTAAGTGAAATGAATAATTTCGAGGGAAAAATTGTTCCGGGGCCGGGTATCGAACCCGGGACCTTTGGTTAAACGTACCAACGCTCTCCCTACTGAGCTACCCGGGAACTCTACCAGACACCGATTCAATCTATATCAATGGATATAAAGGGAAAAACTGAATCGGTGTCTGGTAGAGTTCCCGGGTAGCTCAGTTGGGAGAGCGTTGGTACGTTTAACCAAAGGTCCCGGGTTCGATACAGACTATTGGCTTCCTAAAGGAGAACTTTACACAAAGGCGTCAATTTCAAGCATTACTGTCACAAATGCTATGGCCTCCACGGGTTCCCGGTTTCATCACACCGGAAAACGTCCTGTTGGGGATAGACATGAAAGAGAGAGCGGCTGCAAACAGTGGCGGCCCGCATTAAGGGCACATGGGCACGTGCACCCCCCATTCGTTTCTTTTCCCACGAAAAAAATAAAGAAATTTTTGTTTAAAATTATGTGCTCAAAAAGTAATGACTTAAGAGGTATAAACATACTGTGAAATGTGAATGATTTCAGCTCTCGGGCACTGTAGTTCTAGTGCCCATCCTTTGCACATGCGCACAGATAACTCGAGTTTCAAGTGCGTGGAGAGCGGTGTGATGTGATGGATGCGGGGTGAGAGAAGATGAGAGGGGAAGCGTCGCCCAAGGCACAGAAATTCGCGTGGTCATTCTTTGCACATGCGCAAATGATTTTAACAACGTGTAGAACGCTATGTGGACCGTTACATATAGAAGTATGAATTATGATGGTAACAGTGCCATGGCCCGAAAAACCAATTTAGTTGTCATCTTAGCTATTCTGTAGCTAGATCTAGCTTTTTTAGATTAGTTACTATAATTGCTGTACTTCATATCGGGAAAAACGTAATACGGCGAACGCTAAGCTCCGCCCACGACCCCTTTCCACTTTTCCCCTACAAGCTCACCACACACTCTAGCGGGAAAGAGTGGAAACAGGGGTTCAGGGTAGGGTGACATCTAGTGTAGGAAACTGGAACAAAAAGATGCGCCATCTATGAACCAAAAGAGGAACTTCGTCCTGTCTACCTCTCTTCTCTATCTCTCTCTCTCCAGCCTCTCGTCTCTCTCTCTTTTTTTTTCTTATGACTTCGCAGAGGGTAAGGTTCGATCCAAGTAAGTTCGTAACTAAACGCTAAAAGCACGTTTTTTGGTCACGCTTTAGACCTCTCTGCTACCGAGGCGAGTTGGGGGTAGAAGGGAAAATGAATCTGTTTATGTTTAAGGGAACTGCCATAACGTATTGCAGAAGAATGGCGCTGGGGACAATGACCGAGGGTAGAAGTGGCGGGCTTGTGAGTGTAACTTGGTAGGGGTTGATTGCGGGGGTGGCATAAGTGTTAACGCTCGCTGGTAGAGCTCCATTGTGTCCGTGTCCAGCTTCGTGTACGGACGGAACCACGTGTTGTGATGAGCCGTACCGAAGACGTGTACGTCTTCCTCAAATTGTGCAGGGAGAATTTGAAGGCGGATACGGTAAGGTACTGTGAGGAACATGGACTACTTGCTAGTCATTACGAGTGTCCAACCTGTGGGAAAAATAAGAAATTAGCGCCGAACTGAAGGTGTGCATTGGACAGTAGGGCAGTGCGAAGTTAACAGGTGAGTGTTGTTCAATGAAAAAACCACATTACATTGTTTGTGTTGTGTTAGTACATGTGGTGGGCTGTGTTGTCGTATTACGTTTTTCCCTTTGGTTTTTTATGCTGTTGTCTAATGCCCACTTTTGTTGTTTGTGTTGTGTTGTGTTAGTACATGTGGTGGGCTGAGGAGCATGGACTTCTTGCTAGTCATTACGAGTGTATTGTATTGTATTGTGTTGTGTTGTGTTGTGTTGTGTTGTGTTGTGTTAGTACATGTGGTGGACGGTTGTCTAATGCCTATTACATTGTGGTAGGCAGTGATCCATCGATTGTACTTATTACATTGTGGTAGGCAGTGATCCATCGATTGTACTTATTACATTGTGGTAGGCAGTGATCCATCGATTGTACTTATTACATTGTGGTAGGTGTCTAATGCGTCCCTGTTCGTACGTATTACAATGTGGTGATCCATCGAAGCGGGACAGATAGTAGAGAGAGAGAGAGAGCATGCGAGCGAGGTGCCGAGCGGCGCGGGTGGGGATAACTTCCCCTACTGGCGTTCGCCGTATTAGTTTATGCCTTCATATCAGAGGCAATGCTTAACTATGTTTGCTGATTAATTTAGCTACTAAAATTAAATTGTTTAACATTGTTAATATAGTAGTTTACCTATATTCAAAATTATGGTAGGTTGCTTTTTTATTAAGAGTGTTGGCAACATTGACAATCGTACGAAATACATGTCCGATTACCGCGTTTGTATTCGTAGCGGCAATAATAACATTCTGAGTGGTGTTAATAATTCTCTTCCTTTTATTTTAAGTGTGAAGTAGTGAAGTTAGTTACATGAGTGTTCGTTGTGTGCTTGTTCATTTCAATATGAATAAAGTTAGTGAACTAATTGGAAAGCAATTAGATTTCGACAGCAGAGTTCGCGCCAAGAATTTAGGCACACCCCGGCCTGATATGGTCATTATTAAAGCTCGGAACTTAGGGACTTGTGTGTCGTGTGCATGAGTAAGGTTACAGGTACAACGTACACACTGTTCACGATGCAAAGTGCTCAGGGACAGTCGTATGCACTAAGAAAGTGGTCACATCGAACGACAAGAAAATGGACGAGGAAACTGTGTCTTGTCGAAGCCAATGACATTCAGAGAATTACAGGTAAACGTTTGTTTGAGGAATTAGAAAATACGTGTTATTCGAATGGGTATTATAGAAGTTTGAAAATACATTTTTTAAATTTTAGGTAGAGAATTTCGTGGAGGACTTCGGAGGAGATATATTAATTTCTGAGAATGGCAAGTTTATATTTGGTAAGTTGTGCCACACATAAACTAGAAGTTGGAAACGGTGAAAGACATTGCAGTCCCTTAAATAGGTGGAAAATTTGTCCATAGCCATGGATAAAATCGTAGAGGGACACACAAATTGAAAACTATTTTCGAGAAAAATTTGGGATATACTTATGTTTCTCAGATACGAGATCAGCTAGCAACTGCTGAAAATCAAATAGAAAACAGTGACAGTGAAAACATTCAGTATTTTAAGTTTGTTCCCGTCACTTCATGTAAAGTGGAAATAAGCTTTTCTCGTTTCAAATCATGTTTAACTAACAGGCGAAGAAGTTACGGGTTCGAAAATCTTCGAATTTACGTAGTCATACACTGTAATAAAATGTACAGAGCATAACAGTAAATTTGATATATTTCTCGTGTTTATTTTCATTATACATATGCTATAAAATTAAGTGTTTCAACCTAACATAATACAATCAATAAGTTGATACAGCCAGAAACTACTTTTATAGCAGACCTGACTGTACCTCCGTGCTGGAAGCGGGAGTTGTTGACATGGAAGTCCAGTCGCTTAGTCATGTGCAAAGACACAAGTCCCCAAGTTCCGAGCTTTGGTCATTATACAGCAGACGGAAAGAAAAAACAGAACATTTAATAGCGAAATGGTTGTGTGGATGCGAAGAGAAGAACGCAAAATCAGAAGGATTCGTTCTGATTTAGGAGAACGTAATGATGATGACAATCCGGTCCCTGCTAAACGACATCGAAATGTCGATCAACAAAAACGAGTCAGTGCATTGGAAACGTGTGGTATTATTGTGCCGCAAGCAGAAGAACGATTTCGTTTCACAGGCCACTTGGTGGCTACCAAACTTTTCCGTGTATCTAGTTTTCAAGAATATTGTAATCGGTCACCAGAGAAAGATTTTGCGGCAACTGTCAACACATATTCAAAAGTGAACAAATCTACGCTCAGAACCGAGGTTGAAGTACTATATTCCAGGGTAGACTTGCGTGCGGCCGAAGGAGCTGCAGCACTTTTGCAACTCTTTTGCGCAAGAATATGCAAGAAACATTTCACGAGTGTGTTCGATTACTAAGCATCATTGTTACAATACCTATGTCAACTGTGGAAAGTGAAAGGTGCTTCTCTACTTTAAATCGAATAAAAAACTTCCTCAGGAACGCAATGAGCCAAGAAAGACTGACAGCATTAGCAATGCTTTCAATTGAGAGTAAAATGGTGCGTTTGATACCCAGCTTTACTCAGCGAGTTATCGAAGTATTTGTTCGAGCTAAGGATCGAAGAATGGACTTCATCTATAAATAGAAAGGTTAGTTTATAATACATTCTTTAAATTTACATTTAGCTGTTGAAATTTTCAGCAATTATTCCGTATGGCAAGCCTATGTTCGTGTAGTGGGGAACCCATGGGTTCAATTAATTCAACATTAGTGTTATAAGTTGTGCCCCACTAAATAGTTTGGTCACGAGCCGCCACTGGCTGCAAATAGCTACGGAACTAATGAGGAACTACGAGCTGGTGTGAGACCTGCCTTCACAACCATAACATCAGCGACGTTAGGGAAAATGTTGCAAAGGACCTAAGGACTATCATACTCTGACAGATATGGAGCTCACACAGACCCGTTAGACATAGATATTTAGGGATATCTTGACTTATGGTCCACTTTGTAGAGGTAACCTGAAAATTCTGTCCCTCAACTGCTTTTATAACAGTTGGGAAATACCTACAGAGAATCGAAACTTTGTTCAGTTGGTAAGAAATAGTGTGCTGCCTGAAATACAGTGAATCACCAAATTATTCGGACAATGCCCATATATTACTAAATAATATGGCCACATGTGTAAAAAGTATTAATAAAGAATTTTAAGTGAACTGTTGGAAAGTTTACTTTTCAAAGATAATACATAGTGGGTTTAATGTATATTTTTACTTTGATTAGGAAGCAGTAATGGGATTCGAACCCATATACGCCATAATGTGACATCAACATAATTTTTCGGACACCAATCAGAGACCACAGATAAGTTATCTGCAATCTATAGAATAATGTAGATACACGAATAGTCAGTAACAGTTTGTGCCTTCAGTAGCTCAGTATTGTGTAGTGGACAGAAACAAATGGGGCGTAGAGGAAAAGACAGTATGTTCGAGCAGCGTCAGTCAGTGGTCTTCCACCATGCAAGGGGAAAATCTTACCGATATATAGCTGATATACTACAGATGAAGAAAAGCATAGTGGTGGATATTGTTCAGAGATATTCAGAGATGAAAACAGACTTGAATCGTATCCTCACCCAGGACGTCCAAGGACATTTTCCATGCGAGAAGAAGCAATAATAGTACGGAAGGTAAAAAAAATCCTAGATTAAGTGCTCCAAGAATTGCTTCTGAGGTCAATGAAGAATTAGAGAAACAAGTCCGTCCTGAGACTATTAGAAAAGTTCTCAGGAGAAACAATTTTCATGGCCGGGTGGCAAGAAACCAGCCCTACATCAACAAAAGAGACAAGCGTAAAAGACTACTGTTCGCAAAAGAGTACCTAGAAAAGGATCAGGATTTGTGGAATCGAATTATCCTTTCAGACGAGAGTAAATTTAATAACAGCGAATCAGATGGCCAGATTACAGTATGGCGAAGACCCAATGAAGGGCTTAGAGAGCAAAATATGCAAGCAACAGTTAAGCATGATGTCGGCAGTGCAATGGTATGGGGGTGTATGTCCGCAATCTAGTGTTCATTGACGGAAAAATGGACAAGTATTCATAGTTTCTACTCCCGAAGGATAATCTACAACAAAGTGCGGAAAAAATGGGGATTTATGACCGGTTTCCATTCTACGAAGATAGTGACTACAAGCGTACATCCTATATTGTACAACTCTGGTCGCTGTACCACTGCCCCAAGGTACTCCATCCTCCTCCGCAGTCTTCAGACATGAATGTGATTGAACTTTTATGGGACAGGTTTGAAAAACACGTGAGGAAACCTCCAATAAAATGAAAACAACATCTTAAGGAGAGGCTTCAGAAAGAATGGCGAAACCTGTGCAAGGTTTACACAAGAAAATTGGTGCAGAGTATGTCTGAATGATTAACAGAAGTTATAAACATGAAAGGGAAGCCAGCCAGGTATTGAATATTTTTTATACAGATACAGAACTAATTTTATTTAGAAAGATGTCCTGTGTCCGAATAATTTTGTTAACCAAAGAATGACTTAAGTTTCAATTTATTGTGAATTTTGTTTCTGTTTATAACTATTAACGTATATGTTTAATTAAGATATGATTGTATACATGTGAGAAGAGTAAAGAATTATATTTTTCCTTTCAAAGGTTATGTGTAAAGAGACAAAATGTCCTGAGTGCACTTATGCCATTCATGTCCGAATAATTCAGTGACTCACTGTACATCTGAGTATGTCCCTCGGATACATTTATACAGTGCGGAACATAATAAGACACGGGCTCGTATCTTGGTACTTGCTAGACATGATGCTTGCTGGTAAAGAACGACCCTGCGGGTGATACGAGCTCACGACAGGGACGGTCACATTTATCGGAACGGTCTGTGGACTAGCCATGCGTATTTAGTGATAAACTCTGTCCTCTGTGTGTTCTAGTCGACCATATAATTCCCATTGTGTTAAACTTTTCATTAAAATTATCTTAAGTCTTCCAGTGGAATGGCAAGCTCACAGTGAGATGAATGGTCATATTGTTTCAAGCTTAGAGGTTGGTTCAAACGGCTTCTATCAAACTTGGTCCATATTTGGGGTAATAAGACAGGAAAGATAACTGAACTCGCCCTGCGCGTAAGTTGTTTACCTGCTTGAGCCCCCCACACTGTTTATGAATTACGGATGTGAGGAACGGTTATTTTCTTGTATCTGTTATAACAGACTGTCCTCGTTACTTTTGATTAACGGTTACAAGTAACTGTTATAAGTAACGTAATAAGGTTCATTCCGGTGACAAAGTTGCATTACCTACGAGGAGTTGAAATAACTAACTAGGAGAAATACAGACGTAGTTATTTACGAACAAGTTACAATATGTAGTACATACTGGGTGTTCAGTTCAAAGTGTGTCATGGCTCGCTGTATGCCGTCATGTGGCTAGCCGATGAGCCTAGAGAATTCAATCTTCCTACATTTCTGCAGAGGTGTATTACTTACGTGCCAGAGAAGTTGCCTAGCAAGTACGGCGTTCATTCTGAAGACTACTTACCGATATGCACAGTAACGCCGGTAGTGGCAGGAATGTGATCTGTTTCGAAACATGTACTGAGGTGAGTTTTTTCTTACTGTCGGGATATGGGGCGAGAGTTAAGACGATTACTTACGTATTTGTTGACATTAACTTTGACGGTCAACATGGACACGGAGCATTTGATCTGTATTGTGGAATGTTGCCGTACGCAACCGATGATAACAAATAACCTGCGTACGACTTGGCCGCGCAAAACACAGTTCGAAAGAGGTTATGGTCGCACACAGACCGTACAGACCGCCATCTGTTGCTACGGCGTTCAAATTATACCGTACATGTTCTCAAGTTCAGATTGAACGCCTTGATTAATAGGCAACTTCTCTGACACAAAAGTGAAAATCGCTTTAAATCGCTGACTCATCAACAGTGACGTCATGACACACTTTGAAATGAACACCCAGTATAAGAGACAAAAGCAGTCACTTACGAACAAATTGTATTCAAATGTTATGTCATTTGAAAGAATGATTAAAAAACAATGGGAATCACGTTCATAGCAGAAATATATTAACATATTAATTATTATTTTAAACTTCAAAAGTAAAACATTAACAGTTATTTTTTGCATTAATAAAATCTTTCAAAGAGGACAATAATGAAGATTTCTACACTCATAACTAAGGAACGGATTCTTAGGTTACAGACAGATAAATATTTATTTTTGTTTCCTTAAAAATAGTTTTGTTCCATAATATTCCATTTAACATTGCTGTTGCTGATATTCCTTTATTTATCCTATGTTTAATATCATCACCCTGTGTAGAATTTTTATTAATTTTTACTTCTAAATATTCAAATTCATTGCACCCTTTGATGATGTCTATCCCATCTTGCAAAACCAAATCTCTTGCATTTTCATCGCATCCCATATAAAATGTATTTTGAAAATTTATTTTAATCCTCATTTGTCATGCTCTTCAATCAATTTTCTAAACATATATTCTCAAAGAATAACCGCATAAAATTAACGAAATTTCTTACGGTTCAACCTGTATTTTTATTCAGGCTATTCATCTGTTTTTTAATCTGCCTGTATATCTATCATTCTGTCTGCGTATCTGTTTACCGCCTACCAATCAGTCAAGTCAGTCTGTTCCAGACACAGGCAAAATCTTTTTCCGGCTTGCCCATGACTGTTTACGTCCGTCAGCGGGCTTACGTTTCGTATCGTTCGTCCGCCTGCAACCTTCCTTCTCAAGCAGGAGGCAGTGTAGTTGCACGTGATTCCCAAACAGTCCTACGAGTAACCCGAAAGGACTGTTGGGTTCCGCCGACCTGCAGCAGACTGCTGCTTTCAGATGCATGATAAATATGAACCAAGTCATTCAAACCTGACAAGAAGCCTATAGATATAGACAAACTACTGAAAACTTAATTTGTTGTCTTCAGAAACGTACCGTTAATAAATACAAAGAAAACTATTTCTCGTCAACATAATATCCATTCAATGCCAACAGTTATTATAAATTACTTGCACTTTCCTTTTCATCGTAGTAATATAAATTTAATGCAAACCATTCAAACTTTCAGCTTCATAAATAAAAAGAAATCTGTCCCTCAGAAGTTAAATAGCAAATCAATATTCTGAAGAACGAAAAACTTTTGTACATTTTACAGGTATTCATGAGGCTTTTGATTGTTGATAAGGAAAAAGTTAAAATGAAATATTTTCCTATAATAGTTGTTGATATTCATAATAATTGTTACCAATATCTTTTCAACATCTCATCTCATCTCATCTCATCTCATCTCATCTCATCTCATCTCATCTCATCTCATCTCATCTCATCTCATCTCATCTCATCTCATCTCATCTCATCTCATCTCATCTCATCTCGCTCTCGCTCTCGCTCTCGCTCTCGCTCTCGCTCTCGCTCTCTCCTCTCCTCTCCTCTCCTCTCCTCTCCTCTCCTCTCCTCTCCTCTCAACTAGTCACAAGTTACGAAATGTTACTATTTTGTTGAGTCAGATACACTTTGCAGGAATATGAAATGTATAATATTGTCTTATTATTTTATGAATTCTATAGCGCAATAAATCGTAAAACTGTGTTTCTTTAATCAAGAATTATCTGCCGTTTCTTCTCGAGTCACATACACTTTGTAGAAAAATGAAATGTATATTTATCTTATTATTTTATGAAATTCTGGAGCGCAATAAATCGTAAAACTGTGTTTCTTTAATCAAGAATTATCTGCCGTTATTCCTTGAGTCACATATACTTTGTAGAAAAATAAAATGTATAATATGTATTTTATTATTTTATGAAATTCTGTACTGCAATAAATGGTAAAACTATATTTCTTTAATCAAGAATTTTCTGCCGTGTTCGACAATAAAATCAAGAATTTTCTGCCGTGTTCGACAATAAAATCAAGATTTTTGAAGTGACTAAATAGCCAACAAACTTAGATTTCAAACTAGTACTGTTTGATCTTAACCAGCGCAGACTAGCTTCCGTGAATGCAAGTCACTCTACCTTATAATACGAGCAAACAGGCAGGCTTTCCTGGGTCCCGCCTGGACTGAACCCATAAAACCCGGGCTGAATGGGTTCAGTCTTAAAAGTTAACTTGCTTTGTAGAGTCACCGGAACCTAAGCCTGACGGGAAGCAGTTAGGGCGTGAGTCTTGTCTGATTTGCCGGTGTCTAGCCTGTTCATATCTACTTACCTATATCTATCCGTATGCCTGCTTGTCTCTTTGGCTATCTGTGAATCAACCAATCACTCAGTCCAGCGATATTGGTGTTTAAATAGTAATATGCGTTACAAGAGCGGTATGTTGACGTTTTCATGTTCGAGGAAAAGATTGAAAAAGCGAAACGTAGTTGAGCTCTTTTAATTTCCGGGAACATGAAAACAAACATACCGATCGTGTATCGTACATTATTTTGTGCGAAGATCGTTTATTACATACCTGAAAGAGGAATTTCTAATTAGTTGCAATGAAATCTCCATCTTGGTTTCTGTTTAATGACGGGAACTTTGGAATAGCAAAATACCTATCTTCAACATTGTTGCTATAAAATGTTTTCTGTGTTTACTATACTCCAGCAGGCCGTGATATACGTCTGTCCTTTTTTCCCCCAGTCTATAAATGCGAACTTAAAAAAACGGTAAGGTTATGTAATTATTTATTTTTCATTTTAATATTTTAACAATATTATTTATATAACGTATTGCAGTAATAACATCGGCATCTGGAATCTTGTTGATTTTTTTCACGGCTTCCTTAATGTTACTTGCATCAGGAATGCAATAACTTTTGTGGAGTAGTAGACTTTACTTAATTTTTGCAAATATTTAAAAACAATAATTAACAGTGCAATTTAAGTGAAATTGCAGTGGTAAGTTTCGAATTTATAATTATTACTATGTTAAACGTCTCTAAAAATAATATGTTAAAAGCCTAAAGCAGTAAAATGAATATGACGCTTAAGCGGTAAGAAGACGGAAATTGTTATGTGTTTTACGTTGGGAATACTGAATGTGGTATTTCACACTTACCGCGTATTGGTTTTGTGCGGAAAGCAAGCAAATACGAACGATCTCGCACAAAAGTGATTTTAGATCATGTTCTTTTTAGAATAAATGAAGGTTTAGGTTGTCATCTCCCGTCTATATTTAGTTTCTCAGTCCTATAGAATAATTCGTTTAGAATAGTCCTACTTTAAAATGACGTTAGTTTCTATCCGTTTGTACGTATGCCATCTTTGATTTCAGTGGATCTTTTGGAAGAACTTTTAGCAGATTTGTCTCATTGGGGTGTCCGTTACAAGTACGTAATGAGCAAAGCTCGGAACTTGGGGACTTGTGTCGTGTGCATGAGTAAGGTTACAGGTACAGCGTACACAAAGCTCACGCTGCAAGTGCTCAGGGACAGTCGTGTGTACTAAGAAAGTGGTCACATCGAATGAGAGGAAGACGGACGAGGAAACTGTGGCATGTCGAAGACAATGACATTCAGAGAATTACAGATAAACGGTCTGTTTGAGGAATTAGAAAATACGTGTTATTCGAATGCATATTATAAAGTTTCAAAATACATTTTTGTAAACTTTAGGTAGGCCTACAGAATTTCGAGGAGGAATTCGAAGGAGATGCATTATTGTCTTCTAATGGAGAGTTTATATTTTGTAAGTTGTGCTACACACAAACTAAAGGCTGGAAACCGGCATTCATTGAAAGACATTACAGTCCCTTATATTAATGGAAAATTTGTCCATAGCCATGGATCAAGTAGCAGAAGAACCTACGTAGAACAAATTGAAAACTATTTTTGAGAAAAATTTAGGATATGATTATCTTTCTCACATACGAGATCAGCTAGCAATTGCTCAAAATCAAACAGAAAACAGTGACAGTGAAAACATTCAGTATTTTAAGTTTGCTCTCGTCACTTCATGTGACTTGGAAATAAGTTTATTTTGTTTCATATCAGCGAAGAAGTTATGGGTTTGAAAATATTGGAATGTACGTAGTCATACACTGTAATAAAATGTACAGAGCAGAACAGTAAATTTGATATATTTCTCATGTTTATTTTTATTATATATATTGTAAAATTACGTGTTTCAACCTACCATAATACTATCAATATGTTGTTCCAGTCAGAAACCACTTTTATAGCAGACCTTACAGTACCTCTGTGCTGGAAGCGGGAGTTTGTTGACATTGAAGTCCGGTCGCTTAGCCACGTGCAAAGACACAAGTCCCCAAGTTCCGAGCTTTGGTGATGAGGTAGACGGAGGTGAGCTGAGGGCGACCGGCAGTGCATCAGGGAGCCGAAGCAAGGTGGCTTACAAGTAACTAACAGGATTAGACGACGCAGACGACGCATTATAAAGGGTGCTAGACAACGCGACGCTACCCCAGCGACCTCCTTAACAGGCGACACAGTTGTCTAATTTTTACACAGCCATTGAAGTTCTCCACTGTGACGCAAATGGTAGCATACCCAGCTGCAAATTGCGTACGACTCCCGAAAGGGAAGTGGAATTTTGTCATTTATTTGTAGCAACTGGGTTTATGTTGGTTGTATTATGTCGACTTAAACGACAGAATTCTGTGTACATGCTAAAGCATAATAAGAGACTCGCTTCTAAATATAAAATTGCTGGTTCAAGAATGGAACGAAAGGGCCAAATGGCTTAATTTTTAAGATGTTTATGATCGATTATGATATTAGTAGCACTGGCTATTAAGATATTTGTCTAAGGTTCAATTACAGTAGTGAATGACTGCCAGCCTGTAGTTAATTAGGAATTGAGGCACTGGGCGGCGCCACCAGTACGATTTTGAGACATGCACGGTGCCTATATATTTGCGAGGTTTGTTTCTTGTCTAGAAAGAAAAAAATAACTACAGTATTACAATGTTTTCATATATCTGATGCATGTTATAGTTAATTTATTCTCTACTGTAATTCTATTTTATTTTACTGCACAGTTTTTTTCTTAAACGTAGGTCTATTCCTTTACAGAAACATTTTACCAAAAATTAATTTGAAAATAAACGACAAGATAACAAGAGGCCCTTGCGATGGGATGCTGTTCCTACTATATTTGAACACAGACCACCAACTAAACGTAGAAAATCGCCAGCGATCCGAAATATGTCAGTTGGTAAGATCAATATAACTTTATTATTTTTGTTCCTACTTTTAAATCAATCTAATAAAGGGAAAATAAGCTTGGCAATTACAACGCTTACAGAAGCAATAATCTATATATATATATATAATTTGAACCGGTAATGGAAATTACGGGAAAATGGCTGAACGGATTTTAATAAATGACCCCTCATTTTGAAGCTTGGAACCAAAGTTTTTCGGAAAAGTAGTAGTTTTCACTGAAATGTCAATTTTCCTACATAATTTTCCTATTTTCCAAAATCCATCTGTTGTCAGTTTTGAGAACTAATTTTATTCAATCACGGCCGACTTGATTGAATTTCAGAACAAAACACACACTACAATAAACAATAGGTTATTACACGAAGGCCATGACCTGCAGGATAGCCGACATATTTAGAGTTCAATTCAATTTGTAATTAAAAACTGATTCTGCAGTGTATAATAATTTTCTGAGTACAGCTGTGTATTGGATATTCAAATCTACGAAACTTGAGGTGGTTTGATGACATTATTATCATTAGAAATTAAATATTATTATAGTTAATATCATGATGCATCTATTTTTCATTAATTGTATATAATATTGATGCTATATTGATGACATGAAAGTGAAACGTTTTGAGGTTATGTAAGTAAATGTAGAGAATATCTTAAATTAGGTCTTCATTTCTATAATTTACTGAGTGGTTGCTATATATAACTACAAAACTTAAGTAAGATAATAATATTGTTATTAAAAATCAAATATTTTTATACTTATTAGCCCAGTGGGGTTGGGTCTTTTTCATATACTTAATGGCGGTGTAGTGTAGATATTGATATGTGTCATTGTCTGCAGTATTGAAGGAAAGATCAAAAGGTATTACTTACTGATAAAATAAGAGGCCTAGAAAATTTTGTGGTCTCCAGATCATTTCAGCAAGATCTCGTAGTAGGATAAAATGATTTTACGCTCTATATTTAAAGTTCTACATGCAGCAGCTAAAGCTTAGCAAACCTGACATTTTTTTAACTTTCGCCTACAATCCACAATGACCTGAAATAGCTACTGCTATCATCCTGACATTGATACTTGCGTTTTCGCGTTGAAACTCAAAAACTGAAGTTGGATAGGTTCAAGAGAAAGTATTTGGCCTAAAAAAATCCATTGAGAGGGAGTATGTTTCATTATTATGGAAGCAAATAACTATTAAAAAGACAAGT
>JAJSOF020000040.1:43529163-43536810 GCA_025594305.2 Periplaneta americana
ATATGCTAGACGCCATGAGCTAGATTATCTGTTCTTTTGTAAAGTCCTCAAAGGTGATATATCCTGTGACTCTTTCTTAAACAATATTACCTTACGTATTCCAACAAAAGATATGAGAGCCCACAAACTTTTCTATATTAGAAATTCGAAATTCCTTTCACCAGTCTCCAGATGCATTAAAAATGCCAACATGCATTTCTGCGAATTCGATCCCTTCAATGTATAGACTTAGTTTGCTCTTGGCAACGATTTATCATTTATGTATTCTTTTAGGCATTATACTCAATAATCATTGTCTCATAGTATTCTTAGTTATCCATTCACCGTCATTATTGTAATTAATTGTAATTGTACTTATGTGTAATAATAATTTTTGTATTATGTTTTTGTTATATTCTTTGTGCTGAACTGTAATTGGCCCCTGGCTGTTGTACAGCACATTAAATATTGTGACAGCGACGTGAGAATCGAACTCACGACCAGCGTCCCGCAAGAAAGCAGATCGCACAGGCTCCACGGAACATTGAGTGACGTCGCGCGGTGGAAAGAAGAGAGAGGGTGTATTACGTCACGCGACGAGTCCGCGCGCGCAGCTGCTTACGGAGGGAAGGGGGAACGGACCTTCCCGGCCCTTCCAGAAATGCGCCGATGTAGAGATATCGAAATAATTATCTACACAACTGTAGAAGGTTCTCGCAACTATGATTTTGCTATAAAAGAGCAGTCGCCAGCGAACTAGAGTTCAGTTCAGTTTCAGAGTTTTCAGTTATTCAGTCAGTGAGAAAGCCAGAGCAAGCAAGCCAGCCGGAGTTCGACTCGAGTGTGCGTCCGCATCTGCGTCAGCATCCGAAGGCCTGAGTTCGAGTGCAGTGGACCGCAGTTGGAGGGACCTGAGTTCGAGTGCAGTGGACCGCAGTTGGAGGGACCCGAGTTCGAGTACAGTGAACTGTCTCTGAAGGTCTGTGGTTCGAGATACTGTGAACTCGAGTGACTGAGATAGAAGAATTGTGAACTGAGAACTGATAGTTCTGATTTGTAAATAGTGCTTTGTAAATATTAGTTAAGATTAACAGTTCATTGTTGTGCGTAATAGTCCAAGTCAATTGTCATTGTCGTCGGTGGAGTGCTATAACGAATACTGTGTGAGTGAAGATCCAATTGTTGACGAGAGCGTTTAAGGTGAATTGTAGAAAGGAATTATTGTTGTGACGAATAAATTACATTGTTGTAACTAATAAAGTTCACATTGGTGTCAGAATCGGGATATTATCGACAATGGAGAACCTACAGCAGATCCTGCAAGCCATCGCGGAAATGAAAGCTGAAATGAAAAAGGACATAAGTGACGTAAAAGCAGAAATGAAAGACGACATGAACAAGCACATCAGTGAGGTGAAAAGTGACATAAGTGAAGTGAAAGGCGACATAAGCGGAGTGAAAGGCGACATAAGCGGAGTGAAAGATGACGTCACTACACAAATCGAAGGTGTTTCGGCCCACGTAGATGGAATTGTCGCCATTGTGAGAGACGAACTTAAGGCCGATCTGGATAAACTAAACCAGAATTTTACAACTATAAACGGGACAGTAGCCGAGTTGAGACAGGAGGTAGACCATTTCGACGGCAAAATCCGCGATCTCGAACGTCGTCAAGAGGAAACGAGTGAGATGATGGATAAACACGCTGAGGAAAACAAGCACATACTCGCGTTAATGGACCAACACGCTGTAGAAAACAAACACATCCTCGCGTTGGTGGATCGCCAGGCTAGAGAACAGAAACAGATAATTGCCGAGGAAGTTCAACGGGCCGTGGAAAGATCGACGTCAGCATTGAGGACCTCACATAGTGCCCCTGCGGAACCATCGGCTTTAGCCAGACATCACAACGTCAAGACGCCGAAGTTCGACGGTACGACGTCTTGGGCGATATTCCGTCGCCAGTTCGAGGCCATCGCAGAGCACAATGGGTGGACGCCAGCAGAGAAAACTACTCAGCTGCTGGCCGCGCTTCAGGGACAGGCGTCGGAGATTCTTCACAGCGTTCCGGAAGATGGGACAGCCGCTGAGATAATGGCGGCCCTGGAGGGACGTTATGGTGACCATCAACTTGCGGCAGCGTTCAGGACCCAACTAAAAACGAGGTCAACAGTCAGGCGAGTCCCTGCAAGAATTTGCGATGGCGGTGGAACAACTGGCCCATAAGGCCCTCAGGGGCCTACCCAATGATTTCATCGCTGGAGAGGCGGCCTACACCTTCGGCAGCGGAGTTCGAGACCCGGAAATAAAGCAACAGCTACTCCTGGCAGAGCATCGCACCATCAATTTAGCTCTGGCGGCGGCCCTCAGGATGGAGGCAGCCAAGTTGACGGCGAACGTCTCGGCATCGCACCGGATTAGGAGCGTCGCGGCGGCCGACGTCGAGGAACGTCAACCGAAATCACCCGAGCGACGAAGACGAGGGTGCCCACCTGCTGGTCCTGCGGCGAGCTTGGGCACCTGAGGAGGACTGTGACCGATCTGGTCACAAACAGGAAAACTAAAGGGCCGATGCGATGAGGGGCACGTCGGCGCCGTCATCACCATCCCCTCGGCTGATCTTGAAGACGGTTAACAGAAGATGCGACGATGGGCTGATTGCTGACGGATGGATAAGAGGCCGCCCATGCAGAGTACTGGTAGACACCGGGGCGTCGCTCACTATCGCCAGACCGGAAGTCGTGCGTGGACTACCTGGGAGGACGCCGCTGCGCCGGTATGAGCTACGTACTGCCTCAGGCGAGAACCTGCCCATCCAAAAGGAGGTTTTCCTGGATCTGACATTGGGAAAGAGGAGACTGGAGATGTGGGTGTTCGTCGCCAACATCACTGAAGACGTCATCCTGGGACTCGACGCCATGCGGATTTTCGATGCAACGGTGGACGTCCGGCGCCGTATCCTGCGTTTTGGTCAGGATGAAGTGTTCCTGAGGACGTCGAAGACCAACCCAAGGCCAGCAGACTCACCCTGGAGAATCATGTGACAATCCCGGCAGGCTGCGAGATGGTGGTGACGGCAAGACTGGACGGACAGCCGAAGAGAAACCTGCTCCTAGATTCGCAAACAACTCCGATAGATGGGGTTTATGTGGCCAGATCCCTACTCCCGAATCAGAAGGTGGTACCGGTGAGGGTCCTGAATGTCACCAATCGGGACAAGGAGGTGCCTAGTGGAACTGTACTAGGTAGCGTCGAGCCGGTGGTGTCTGTGACGTCGCTGGCAGGAAAGAGGAGTGTCACCGACCACATCAGATCTAGACCCATCACTGAAAGAGCTGGCTCGAGAATTGCCGGCGAATTTAAGCAAAGAGAAAGAAGACAAGTCCACGATCTACTGACAGAATTTCAGGACGTGTTCAGTCTGTCTGAAAATGACTACGGGAGAACGGAGAAAGTTCAGCACCGCATCGACACCGGAAATGCTCGCCCAATCAGACAACCTCCTCGACGCGTCCCTCTAGCTAAACAGAGGGAGATTGACAGCCAACTGGAGGGCATGAAAGCAAGAGGGTCATCGAGGAATCCGACAGCCCTTGGTCATCACCTGTAGTGCTGGTGAAGAAGAAGAATGGGGACCTGCGTTTCTGCGTGGACTACAGAAGACTGAATGACGTCACCAGGAAAGACTGCTTTCCCCTCCCACGAATTGACGACACCTTGGACACCCTGGCCGGAGCAGAGTGGTTCTCGACGTTGGATCTCAAGTCAGGATACTGGCAGGTGGCGCTACATCCTGAGGACAAGGAGAAAACGGCATTCTCTACAGGCCAGGGACTATGGCAGTTCACCGTTATGCCGTTCGGCCTCTGCAACGCCCCGGCTACATTCCAGAGACTAATGGAGTCTGTAATGAGAGGCCTGACATACGACACCTGTTTGCTGTACCTGATGACGTCATCGTGGTGGGCAAGACTTTCGGCGAACAGCTGTTGAACCTGAGGAAAGTGTTCGAGAGACTGCGCAAGCCAGACTGAAGTTGAACTCGAAGAAATGTCATCTATTCCAGAAGAAGGTCAACTACTTGGGACACGTAGTAGGGACCAACGGAGTGGCCACGGACCCGGAGAAGCTACAAGCCGTCAGAGGATGGCCGAGACCGAGGGACAAGCAGGAGCTGCGCCGCTTTCTCGGCCTCTGCACTTATTACAGAAGGTTCGTAGCTGGGTACGCCAACATCGCTAAGCCTCTAACCCAGCTGACCGAGGAGAAACGACAATTCCAGTGGACAGACGAGGCGGAGTCATCCTTCCAGTCGCTGAAAGAGGCGCTCTGCACTGCTCCTGTACTGGGATATCCCATCCCTGGAAGGAAGTTCACGCTCGACACGGACGCTAGCAACGTAGGCATCGGCGGAGTACTCTCTCAGGAACAGGACGGGCAAGAGAGGGTGATTGCCTACTTCAGCCGAACATTGTCCAAGGCTGAGAGAAACTACTGCGTGACCCGTAGAGAACTTCTTGCCATTGTGGAAGCCCTGAAGCATTTCCACAAATATTTGTATGGCCAGGAGTTCCATCTGAGGACAGACCATTCTGCACTCACCTGGCTATTGGGCTTCAAGAATCTGGAGGGCAGACCGCCCGTTGGGTTCAACGACTGCAGGAGTACAACTTCACCTCCGAACACCGACAAGGGAAGAAACATTCCAACGCTGATGCCTTATCACGACGCCCATGCCCGGATGGCTGTAAACACTGCCTGAAAGTAGAAGAGCGGGATGGCGCCCACGCAGTCCGAGCAATTGCCGCCCAACCGAGCCCAGGATGGGAAAACGCCGCCATAAGGAGGGAGCAGCTGGAGGACCCAAACATTGGTCAGCTACTACGTGATGTGGAGTCCGGCCAGAGACCAGTATGGGCCGATATCGCCAACCGTAGCACCACTTACAAGAGCTACTGGGCCCAGTGGGAATCCTTCACTGTCAAGGACGGTATCCTGAAGAGGATTTGGGAGTCGGCCGATGGAAGGACCCACATAGAACAACTTGTCCTGCCCAGGAGCAAGGTGAAGGAAATGCTGGAGGAGACTCATGCTGGAGTGACTGGAGGCCACCTGGGAGCCAACAGGACGCTGGACAAGTTAAGGCAGAGGTTCTATTGGTTGCATCAGAGAACCGACACGGAACAATGGTGCCGAAGATGCGACACCTGTGCAGCCAGTCGCGGACCAAGGACCCGCAGCAGGGAAGCCATGCAGCAGTACAACGTGGGAGCTCCTTTTGAGAGGATCGCCATCGACGTTGCTGGACCGTTCCCGGTCACGGATCGCGGGAACCGCTACCTGCTAGTCGCCATGGATTACTTCACAAAATGGCCAGAGGTGTACGCGATTCCCAACCAAGAGGCTTCGACGGTGGCCGACGCGCTGCTTGACAACTTCATCTGCCGATTCGGGGTGCCCCGGGAATTGCATAGCGATCAGGGCGCAACTGAATCCAACCTGATGGGAGAATTGTTCGAGCGTCTGGGGGTGCATAAAACCAGGACCACTCCCCTCCACCCACAGTCCGACGGCATGGTGGAACGATACATCAAAACCGTGGAGGAGCACCTGCGGAAGGTGGTGTCCAACCATCAGCGAGACTGGGATGCCAGAGTTCCACTGTTCCTCTTGGCCTACAGAGCTTCGGTCCACGATACAACAGGGATGACACCGGCAAACATGGTCTTCGGGAGAGAGCTGCGCCTGCCCTGTGATCTGCTGTTTGGCACGCCAACCAGCGCCGACCAGCCAGCGACTGACTATGTGGCAGAACTCACCGAGAAGTTGAATGGAGCTCACCAACTGGCCAGAGAGCACCTCAAGATGGCCAGCGACAGGATGAAGGTGCGCTACGACAGATTGGCCAACTCTGCAGGATTCCAGGAGGGCGACCTGGTGTGGCTGTATCGACCTACCAGGACCAAAGGGAAATCACCAAAGCTGCAGCGTGCCTGGGATGGACCATACCGCGTGGTGACCCGGATCAACGACGTGGTGTACCGGATCCAGCGACAACCTCGAGGGAAGATGATGGTGGTGCATCTGGACCGATTAGCAGCCTACCAAGGGACTGCCGGGACGAGCAGCCCTAAGGAGGGGGCAATGTGACAGCGACGTGAGAATCGAACTCACGACCAGCGTCCCGCAAGAAAGCAGATCGCACAGGCTCCACGGAACATTGAGTGACGTCGCGCGGTGGAAAGAAGAGAGGGTGTATTACGTCACGCGACGAGTCCGCGCGCGCAGCTGCTTACGGAGGAAGGGGAACGGACCTTCCCGGCCCTTCCAGAAATGCGCCGATGTAGAGATATCGAAATAATTATCTACACAACTGTAGAAGGTTCTCGCAACTATGATTTTGCTATAAAAGAGCAGTCGCCAGCGAACTAGAGTTCAGTTCAGTTTCAGAGTTTTCAGTTATTCAGTCAGTGAGAAAGCCAGAGCAAGCAAGCCAGCCGGAGTTCGACTCGAGTGTGCGTCCGCATCTGCGTCAGCATCCGAAGGCCTGAGTTCGAGTGCAGTGGACCGCAGTTGGAGGGACCTGAGTTCGAGTGCAGTGGACCGCAGTTGGAGGGACCCGAGTTCGAGTACAGTGAACTGTCTCTGAAGGTCTGTGGTTCGAGATACTGTGAACTCGAGTGACTGAGATAGAAGAATTGTGAACTGAGAACTGATAGTTCTGATTTGTAAATAGTGCTTTGTAAATATTAGTTAAGATTAACAGTTCATTGTTGTGCGTAATAGTCCAAGTCAATTGTCATTGTCGTCGGTGGAGTGCTATAACGAATACTGTGTGAGTGAAGATCCAATTGTTGACGAGAGCGTTTAAGGTGAATTGTAGAAAGGAATTATTGTTGTGACGAATAAATTACATTGTTGTAACTAATAAAGTTCACAATATAAATAAATAACTAAATAAATTATTATTATTATTATTATTATTATTATTATTATTATTATTATTATTATTATTATTATTATTATTTTACATCTATATTCATTCGTAAACGTCCATTACAGGTAGGCCGACAATACCAGCATCAGATACCGTTGTAAAAGACGAACTTGCAACACACGCCCTGGATTTATGATTGCGGGCCTGACTACGCGTTGGCAGCAAACAGTTGCTTATGAATAAAGTTGAGGGATTTGTGCGGTTTGTCGTAGGTTGCTTGTGCATAGACGTTATACAGTTGTATGCCCAGTGCCGTGTTGACGTCCGACGTAAACAAACCACGCGAAGAGTACAGCCTAGAAATGACAAATGCAACACTCCGTTAAGGTATAGCAGATGACATTATACAAATATGAGGAATATGTTGAAACATTAGTATAGTTAGAAGAAGAAACTTGCCTTTATGATTCATCCATAGCTTCAGAGCCATCACAAGCCGAACTGCACTGCTACAGACGTTCTTAAATTATTGAATGTCAAACGTCGTCGTCGATCACTCAAACAGTTTTTGAACTGCGAAAAGCTTCTTTCAACGTCACAGGACGTTAAGTTTTGGGTACTATCCTATCGTCTGATGATTTTGCATTATTCAGCCTGTTACAAATTGTTAAATAGCTCTTATTTTTCTGTTATTTCTATTTATTCGCTGTGTGCAAGGTCCTGCAGGTCCT
>JAJSOF020000040.1:43539410-43804410 GCA_025594305.2 Periplaneta americana
TCAATATTACAGATATTATCAAAGCTCGGAACTTGGGGACTTGTGTCCTTGAACGTGGCTAAGCGACCGGACTTCAATGTCGACAAACTCCCGCTTCCAGCACAGAGGTACTGTCAGGTCTGCTATAAAGGTGGTTCCTGGCTGGAACAACATATTGATAATATTATGGTAGCTTGAAACACGTAATTTTAAAGAATATATATATAAACATGCAAAATATATCAAATTTACAGTTCTGCTCTGTACATTTATTACAGTATATGACTACATGGATTCGAAGATTTTCGAACCCATAACTTCTTCGTCTGTTAGTTAAACATGATTTGAAACGAAAGAAACTTATTTCCACGTCACATGAAGTGACGGGAGCAAACTTAAAATACTGAATGTTTTCACTGTCACTGTTTCCTGTTCGATTTTTAGCAGTTGCTAGCTGATCTCCTATCTGAGAAAGATAAGTATTCTACATTTTTCTCAAAAATAGTTTTCAATTTCTATGTCACTCCAGAGGAAGGTTCCACTACGACTTGATCCATGGCTATGGACAAATTTTCCACCGATTTAAGAGACTGCAATGTCTTTCAATTAATGCCCGTTTCAGTCTCTAGTTTATGTGTGGCACAACTTACAAAATATACACTCTGCATTAGAAGAAAATAATGTATCTTCTCAGAATTCCTCCACGAAATTCTGTACCTAAAATTTAAGAAATATATTTTCAAACTTCTATAATACCCATTCGAATACCACGTATTTTCTCATTCCTCTAGCAGACCGTTTACCTGTAATTCTTTGAATGTCATTTGCTTCGACATGACACAGTTTCTTCGTCCTTCTTCCTGTCATTCGATGTGACCACTTTCTTAGTACACACGACTGTCCCTGAGCACTTGCAGGGTGAGCTTTGTATACGTTGTACCTGTAATCTTACTCATGCGCACGACACACAAGTCCCCAAGTTCCGAGCTTTGGATATTATTCTGTATGACAAATTAATAAATCTATAATATTAGAATTATATATAATTTATATTTAATTCGAAATAAGATCGTGGAACAAGAAGACAGCTTCAAATACTCGGGTGTACTACTTATAAGTAATAACATGATCTGCTGCCTTAAAGTGAAAAGAAGGACAGCAATGGCAAAGGAATCTTTTAATAGAAAAAAAGAATATCTTTTGCGGACCTCTGAAGAAAGAAATAAGGAAGAGACTAGTTAAGTGCTTTCTGTGGAGTGCGGGATTTTAAGGGGCAGAAACATGAACATTACTAGGAAGAGAATAGAAACGATTAGAAGCATTTGAAATGTGGATCTGGAGAAGGCTGGAGCGTGTGAAATGGACAGAGTAAGAAATTAGAAAGAGTGGGTGAAGAAAGAATAATGCTGAAACTGATCATGAAGGGAAAAATAAATTAACTGGGCCACTGAAGGCTGCACTGGAAGAAATAGTGAACGGGAGAAACGTTCGGGGCAGAAGAAGATATCAGATGATAGTCGACATTAAGATATATGAATCATATGCAGCGATAAAAAGTAAGGCAGAAAATAGGAAAGACAACATTAAAATACATGGATCGTATGTGGAGACTAAGTGAGGAGTGGAAAATAGGAGAGATTGGAGAATGTTGAGTTTGAAGTGAAAGACCTGTCCTTGAGCAGAACACTATAACTAAATGGATTCATATTTGTAAGTAGCATAGCATAGTATTTACTTACCCCATCCCAGTGCTACGTATAGGGTGATGGAGCTAGTGTCGGAGAAAAGGGCGAGGAAGATGAGGTTGTGCAGATATAAACCCTCCATGAGGATCCAGGAGTAGTTGGCCATGATGGTATACTGCCACGCACTCGTGAACGTCTTGCACAACCAGTTGTTCTGGAACAAGAATCGAATACGTTTTGTTCGGAATATATTTGTTCGTATTCGAAATTCGTACTATTGGAAATTGAATGCAATTATTGCGTGTCAACAGGAATAGTTGTGACTGGTATAGTGGGACCATAGGATCTGTGCCCCCGTAAGATATGCGAAGCTGAACCCTAATTCCTTCTCAGCCTCGGTCATTTATTTCTCTCCCTGCATTTCTATCTCTCTCTTTTCTATCTCTCTGCCTTTCTCTCCCCCACTACTCACAATTTTGAACCTTCTTCAGTTTATTTGCGCTTGCAGTCCAGTGTTGTCAACTCAACATGAATACTGTAGCACGGAGTGATGAAAAAAATATTATTAAGCAAGTACGTAATAGCATTTTGCGATGAAGAGAAACAAACAGGTCAATATCTGTTTCCTATAAATCAGGCAACGAAAAAGCAACAACTGATATCACAGGTGAGGCTTATTTTATTTCTATTGATTATGTATTAAAATTACTTACTTAACTAATACTAATAATACAACATTTTATGTAATTTATATAGACAGATCAGGACTCCTAATAAAGAAAATCAGGAGAGAGGGAGTCTGTGCAGGAGATGGAAAGCTAGAATCACCAGAGAAGAACAGACCAAGGGAACTTTTAATTATTGTAGATGATATGAACCGATGTATTTTAAGAAGAAAGATACAAGAATTTTATACCGTTCAGAAAGAAGTTTCAACATTGAAGAAATTACTGAAGCTTGCGAGAGAAGTAATAGTTTCAAGGTTGGAGACAAAAACTACGGAAAGTGATTCGAGACATGGGATTTAGGTTTAAAAATGTAGAAATACAAGATGTATTTTGATTGAAATAAATAATATTGTAGCATGGAGGACCAGTTATTTATGACTCCGTTTGAAGTAAGTTTGGCAACATCCCTATTCGGCAAGGTTCGTGGCCTGCTGTTTAACGTGGTGGGAGGAAAGCGGGTGGAATGGAGTGAGTACAGGCGTTAACTTTTCCAAGAACGACGACAGCGCTGAAGGGGCACAGATCCGATGGTCCGACAATATTTTAGTTGTTAAGACATTGGCATTCTTGATATCAATGCTAGGAGCGGTTGCTGGGTAACACTTCTTTGTATGTGTCAAAGGCAATGAAAAGAGCAAATAGGCGAATCTATACGATAAAAAAATATTGATTTTTAGGAACGTAAGTAAATGACTGAAAGACTGATGTGAAATTGTTTTACAGACAGTTTAATGTCCGCGGAATGTTGTACAGTTACCAAACAATTATTATTATTGTTAATGTTCTGTAGTGATATTGGTCATGTTGTGATTTGGTTATGTCTACATCATTTAAGAAGCCAATTTTTTTCGAAACAGATAATACTTATTTCTTCTCGGAGAGAAATTATGCAAGGATTTCTTTTGTGAACTTTGGAAACTCATATATCTTTACTTTTTATTTTTATTTCATTTATAGTATTTCATGGATTTTATACCCGCATTTTAGAACAAGTCTAAAGTAATACAAATATTATACGTTACATAGTAAGTACATTAATTCAATTTACAAGCATAAACAATTTATTATTTGAGCAGTAGGTATGAGCGTGGGGAAAATTAGTTAATTTTGTTCTGAACCTCTTCTCTTGGTCCTTCAAAGTTCTAATTAGACAGTGCATTAAAGAAGAGACAGCAGAGAGGGAATGGAATGCTACGACACACTTCTCATTCTATTACTGAACTGTAGCTACTGCAGACGAAGCTAACTAATATCACAAAAGAAATGTGTGCTGTATATCTTGGTTTGTCTCTCATTTCTTACATTCCTTTTCCACAGAAAATAAATGTTTTCCAGCCTAGTAAAACAACTGAACGTTCAGAACGCGCTAAGAATTCTGTCAATTGGAACGTACTGTAATTTAAAAAAGGAACGAATTGAGCGCAGTGGGAGTATAGTAGTAAGTATTTCGATATCCATAAAGTAAGTACCTATGTTTCTTTTTGTGGGCGCCGTACCCGTGCGCTCCGCTGCACCCGTTAGAAATAAATATAAAGTAATTACATAATTAAAATAGGACATTTGATCCAGGGAACATTCGTGTTTGATATAAGGATAAATCGTTTATTATGTTACTTAATTTAAATTGTATTTGCATAATTAAAATGCGATCATTTTGATCCAGAGAACACTCATTTGGTCATAAAAATTATTTTAGGAAATACAGGAAACGAATGTACAGAATAGCCTATCAAGTTTTTGTGCATAAGAAGCTATTTTAATCTTACCTGTCCTCGATTCACTCAGAAGTTACTGTAATAACATTATAGCATTATGTCCATCTAGAGAAACTACACTTTCCAATGGTGAATTAGTAATTAATTATACAAAAGTTAATTTAGCTTCCGATTCATACAAACACAGAAACATTCTCTGTAGGCTATCTTTCATAGCTTTCGATTGTTGCTGTCCAAGGCCCCTTATAGACGAAGTCATTTGTTATTTCATTGCACCGTCTTAGATGACGTTGTTATTGTAATTTTAAAACTCACTTACCTCATTAAATATCAGTCCTATCAAACTTTTTCAAGGAATAAAACTTATCGGAAATTATTTTTAAAGAAACTTTTGTTAAGTAAAATTTTTCACAAAAATCAATAATAAGCGAGATATTTCGATTTATTTAATTCAGGCCCCCTTATAACCCCCTTTCAAATAATGTATTTTGAATGCCATATAGCCTAAAATCTAAGTTACAACGAACTTAATTTATATTCCAATTTTCAACGAAATCGGTTCAGCCATTATCGCGTGAAAAGTTAACAAACATACAGACAGACAGACAGACATACAAACAAAAATTTCAAAAAAGCGATTTTCGATTTCAGGGTGATTAATTATATATGTTAGGACCAATTATTTTTGGAAAATCGAAAATTACCAGAAAAATTTCGGCTACAGATTTATTATTAGTAGGCTATAGATTAACTTGTACAATTTTGGAATTTGAAAGTTAACGTCGGGAAAGAAATTACAAGTAGTACTTAATTTAAACAATTATTGCCTTCAAATTATAGTTAACTACGATAACTGAAATTCAGGTCAACTGCATGAATAGAAGTCAGCAAGAAGACAAAGTATTGCTGAACCATGAAATTGATATACGTAAAAGATTAATATTTTCTCAATCTAAAAGTTTTTACATTTTTAAAGAATATTTGGATCTTTCCAAATATTATAGCGTTATAATGCATTGCTAGTATAAAGCACTACCTGACACGACAGATGAGTGCACAAGAATGGGAAGTTTGGGAGTTTAAACCACAGCGACGACCAAAATTTGGGAAGAAATCAGCGAGTTAGAAAGTGAAATAGTGAAGTTTTTCAATGTATTATACAATACCAGGGAGGGTGTGTGAGTGTATCTAGTGCCTACCCACTTCACTTGCGTGATTCGAATTCCGCATATTGCGGATAGATAGCAGGACTGTGACCCATTTTCCAGAGCAGTGCCATTTTCAATTTGTACACCACTTCGGCGGGACACGATGTATATCTGTGAAGAATTATGTCGTGCACTAGGGTGAGTGTATGTGTAGATATTCGTGCAAGTGTGGTGTAGGGAATGGGTGAGGATGATGAAAATTACATTATGGTTTATTTAACGACGCTCACAACTGCAGCGTCGTTATATCAGCGTCGCTGTGTGCCGGAATTTTGTCCGCAGTTCTTTTACATGCCAGTAAATCTACTGACATGAGCCTGTCAGCTACTAGCGTGGCTCAGTCGGTTAAGGCGCTTGCCTGCCGGCCTGAAGTTGCGCTCGGGCGCGGGGTCGATTTTCGCTTGGGTTTTTTACCTAGTTGGGTTTTTTTCCGAGATTTTCCCCAATCGTAAGGTGAATGCCAGGTAATCTATGTCGAATACTCGACCTCATCTCTCCCAATACCATCTCGCTATCACCAATCTCATCGACGCTAAATAATCTAGTAGTTGATATAGCGTCGTTAAATAACCAACTAAAAAAACTTGAGCCTGTCGCATTTAAGCACACTTAAATGCCAACGACCTGTGTCGGAATCGATCCCGCAACCTCGAACACAGAAGGCCAGCGTTATACCGACTGCGTTACCGAGGCCGACGAGGACGATGATGGCGAGGAAGGGAAAAGGGGAAACCCGGTGCCGGCACGTAGCCTACTTCTGTCGAATAGCACCAAGCCAGGCTTACCGTCCCCATCCGACGGACAAATCACTATCAACAGTGACATATGCTCTCTCTTCATATGCAATGCGGAGAGATTTGGGATTTAACCCAGGCATATTGGTGCACAATTTAGTGATTAGAAGTTGTGCACCGCCATTCTCGTAGTCACGAAAATTTCTGACCCCGCCGGGAATCGAACCCGGCCTGCGGACTCGCTGTCACAGAGCGGACCTACAATACCAGAAATATATGGACCATTTTCTCATGCTCTCGTCAGAGTTATGGTACGTCATTCTCACAGATTAAAAAAAAAATATTTTTCTCACCTCCAAGCCCTCTTCCCCCATTTTAAAAGTTCTGCTCACGGCCATGGATGAGTGGAAAATATGTCGTCTTAATAAGAGAAACTGCATTCACATAATATTTAAAGCTCACTGTAGAGGCGTTATCTAGGAAACAAAATTGACAAAATCAGTCATATTCTGTGCAGTTTGGAACCTGATATCGCTAAGTATAACTTGCTCACAAGATGAGGCTCAAATCTGAAATTATTTAATATAATAATAGTAAATGTTTGTGAAAACAATAATCACTTATGCCAGAACCAATGAAATAGTTTGCAGTCACTCAGAATCCAAGCTGTTTTAAAAGCCATGTTCGTACCTTGCTGTATAGTGACTGTGAGCAAACTGTAACATTAGCTGTTGAAGGAACTACATTTTTGTTATGCAAATCTAGTCTTTCAGGTAAAGCTCCCTGTAAAGCAGATTTGAATAATTTCAAGGAAAAATTGTTCCGGGGTCGGGTATCGATCCCGGGACCTCTGGTTGAACGTACCAGCGCTCTGCCAACTGAGCTACCCGGGAACTCCACCCGACACCCTCTCAACTTTTCCCTTTATATCCACACAACTCGCGTGGGCTGACGAAACGCCAGAGACCCACATCGAGTGCACACAATCTCTGTGTGACTTAGAATAATTGTGGTTTTTCTGTTAACGTACACAGTGACGTATATAATATGCAAATCTAGTCTTTCAGGTAAAGCTCCCTGTAAAGCAGATTTGAATAATTTCAAGGGAAAAATTGTTCCGGGACCGGGTATCGATCCCGGGACTTCTTGTTGTATGTAGCCTAACAGTGAGCACTTCTATTTCGCAGGGAAGAATCCCGAATACCAACTATTACGTTTACCTGTTAAACAGAGGACCAACTGCAGTGGCCAAAGAGGTAGGTGGGGCTTATGTGGATATTACTTATATTTATTTTATTTTATTTTATTATTATTATTATTATTATTATTATTATTATTATTATTATTATTACAAATTCTACAAAATTAAATAACATCGTTGATACATTGTAAAAGCAGGATCCAGATACAGACGCGTGTAACAGTGTATTACCACATGGCTGACTTTTTTTCCCCCCCTCAGTGCAGCCAAAACTGAAGTCGCCCTGTGCTGCCAATGGTGCTATCGCCCTGTGCTGGAAATGCTAAGTCGCCCTGTGCTGCCAATGGTGCTATCGCCCTGTGCTGGAAATGCTAAGTCGCCCTGTGCTGCCAATGGAGCTATCGCCCTGTGCTGGAAATGCTAAGTCGCCCTGTGCTGCCAATGGTGCTATCGCCCCGTGCTGGAAATGCTAAGTCGCCCTGTGCTGCCAATGGTGCTATCGCCCTGTGCTGGAAACGCTAAGTCGCCCTGTGCTGCCAATGGTGCTATCGCCCTGTGCTGGAAATGCTAAGTCGCCCTGTGCTGCCAATGGAGCTATCGCCCTGTGTTGGAAATGCTAAGTCGCCCTGTGCTGCCAATGGAGCTATCGCCCTGTGTTGGAAATGCTAAGTCGCCCTATGCTGCCAATGGTGCCATCGCCCTGTGTTGAAAATTGAAAGTCGCCCTATGCTGCCAATGGTGCCATCGCCCTGTGTTGAAAATGCTAAGTCGCCCTGTGCTGCCAATGGTGCCATCGCCCTGTGTTGAAAATGCTAAGTCGCCCTATGCTGCCAATGGTGCCATCGCCCTGTGTTGAAAATGCTAAGTCGCCCTGTGCTGCCAAGTTTTCCTAACATGTACACCCACCAGTTTGTAGATATACACTTCTGTGTTCATTAATAAAGTCTGGGAAAATTTTTGTATTGATTTGCAGCATATAATAAATAAAACCCATTGCAAGCCACAATATACTAAAATAATGGGAGTCTGTGGTAAGTCCAGTTCAAAAACGATCCGCATATTCGTGTTCGGGTTTCTTGCCTCATGCACATTTTTAGCTGTTGCTGAACCCATAACCAAATGCCACTTGTAAGTTCTGAACATCTTGTTAGTCTGTGCCTAATTGTATCAATATTCCCACATATAATAAATAACTGTGGAGTTGGAACAATGTGACACAAGTACTTTCTTTCTTCCGTCATAATTAGGCATATCCCATTAATTAGCGCATATGACTCCCATTTCCAGTTTGATGGTATATGATGTATTTTAAAATATGACCAAATCTTCGACCAGTTCTTATTAGAAATATACATTATACATTCGGTAACAACCTCACTTTGTCTTGTAAATAACTGTAGATCAGTTTAGTTGTTATTTGTTCTGGTGCAATATTTGTGTCTTCCAAAAATTTGTTGGCGTCAGTGGTGAGTTTTTTCAAAAACCTAGTCATACTGGGTGCATGCAATGAAGCAACATAGATATGAATACTAAAGTGTCTATGTTATTCAGCGCGTAATGTATCTTTATAAATAGAGCATCACATTTAGATTTTACATTAGTTAACTGTAGACCTCCTTCCTTGATCAACAATCTGCATTGAGGTCGTGCGATACGAAATACGAAAACCTTTCCTGCGATACAAATAAAATGTATCTAAAATCTTTTCAATTTGTTGAGTTGTATTTTCGGGTATCGTGCGATACGAAAGAACTTCCACAAAGGTACCAAATTTTGGATAAAATAAACGTGTTTGCGCAATGCCACATTTTTATGGATAACATTCAAATTTCAACTGAGGTGTCTTTGGATTCCATATCTGATTTTGTTAACAATATCCTTCCAATTTAATTCAATAACATCCATAATATTGGATGTAAATAGTATCCCTAAAATTTTCATTTCATTAACATTAGTAAATCGAGTTGATATAGTTTGACCCTTTGGAATTAGGGCCATGGAAGTAGTTTTCGTAAAATTAATGACAGAGTTTGACGCACTTCCGAATACTTGTAGCACATCTTGAATACGAGGGGGATCTGTTGTTTCTTTGCATAAAATAAACATATCGTCGGCATAGGCCTATACCGGGGTATATACACCATCTGTCTGTTATTACACAAGGAAAAAGTCAGCATCCTCAGCAGCGGTTCTAATGCACAAGGAAAAATTATATCATTGACATTGGACAGCCCTGACGAACGGATCTTTGTAAGGCGATTGGTTTCGTAAAATACCCGTTTATTTGTACTCGTGTATGCGCATTCTGATATAATTGTTTGAAGGTATTGATAAGTTTTATAGGCATATTTAATTGCATACAAACAGGAATGATTGATATTTTCAAAGGAATGCTCAAGATCTATGTTAAGTAACCCAGCAATCTCATTATCTCCTTTTTGCAATAACAAATCCCTAATAGCAGAGAGGATATTGGTGATCTTTCTTCCTGGAACTGCACACGTTTGCCCTGTGTCTATAATCTGAGGAAGGAGAGTTTTTACTCTATTTGCAAAAATCTTCATTAGAATTTTGTAGTCGGCATTTAGAAGTGTAATCGGTCTATACAACTTACTTACAAATGGCTTTTAAGGAAACCGAAGGTTCATTGCCGCCCTCGCATAAGCCCGCCAGCGGTCTCTATCCTGTGCAAGATTAATCCAGTCTCTATCATCATACCCCACCTCCCTCAAATCCATTTTAATATTATCTTCTGGATAATATAATATAACAGAGTCGCCAGTATGAAAGGATAATTCCAAGCCTTTGGCGTGAGACGAACTCGGTAGCTCAGTGGTAGAGCGCCTGACCGGAGAACAGGAAGTCGCAGGTTCGATTCCCGCTCGAGGTTGTGAAATTTTTCTTTCATACCATGGCATGATTGTGACTATAATAGTATTTAAATTCAAAAATTTAAGTTTACTCCCGTCACTTCATGTGACGTGGAAATAAGTTTCCTTCGTTTCAAATCATGTTTAACTAACAGACGAAGAATTTATGGGTTCGAAAATCTTCGAATGCATGTACAGTAGTCATACACTGTAATAAAATGTACAGAGCAGAACTGTAAATTTGATGTATTTTGCATGTTTATTTATATATATGCTATAAAATTAGGTGTTTCAACCTATCATAATATTATCATTATGTTGTTCCAGCCAGGAACCACTTTTATAGCAGACCTGACAGTACCTCTGTGCTGGAAGCGGGAGTTTGTTGACATTGAAGTCCGGTCGCTTAGCCACGTGCAAAGACACAAGTCCCCAAGTTCCGAGCTTTGGTGATAGCCACTCAATAAGTTACTGATAAGGCGGTCGCTTTGCTCTTGCTCGACGTTGACATCAAAAGATACAGTAAAGAAGAAGAAAGAAATTTATTTTCACGTCTTATACTCGTACATGAAAATACAAACTTCAGTAAGAATAAATACAGTATGTACACATACAAATATAACAGACCTGCAGAACTGTAGCTCCTCAGAGCGACTGCTTTACTCCTTTCTTACCCCACCCACCTTTTCTACCAGTGCGGTCATGACGTTCTAGTTACGCTAAGCTGCATCAACATTCATTCTCGCGGCGGCAGGTATACAATACGCTATCAGGAATTACAAATGAACAGATAATAAAATCCTTAGGAACCCACCTTTAGAAAGTAAGAGAAAAATGAATGAGGCAAATAAATAAAATAAAAAAATATGTCAAATAAATTTTAAAATATATGTCATTCATTCATTCATTCATTCATTTATTTTATTCCATAGATCTTACATGAGCAATGAAGCTTTAAGATGTGGAACATGTCAACATTTTACAATATTACAATTACAATTTTTACAAATTTTTATAGTTTTACAATTTAGTAATTTTCTACAATTTTTACAATGTTGTACAATTTTTTTACATTTTGGCGAGATGTAGTGAGATGAAATGAGGTCCGAGGATTCGCCAAAATATTACCCGGCATTTGCCTTTTCGGTGGGGAAACCTCGGAAAAACCCAACCAGGTAATCAAATCAAAGGGGGTAATCAAATCAAAGGTGTTGATGCCAAGGACTCGCCATAGACCATCCGTCTTCAGTCCCACGGCTGTGGAAAACCTCGGAAGAAACCAAAGTCCAAAGGGGGATCCAACCCAAGCCCGAACGCAGCTCCGGAACAGCAGCCCAGCGAGTCTGCCGACTGAGCTACATCGATGGCTCTACTAAAAGTATACAATACATAGCCAATCAGATTATTAAATTTACAAACGCAAACGATCATTCATAAGTTGAGCTATATTATAATACAAAACAATTTAATTAAATTTAAGGTATAAACAATTCAACCAGTTGTGATATACAGAAATTGATAATACATATCATGCAAACTACTTCAAATTACAAACACAAACAATTTATCACTAGAGCTATATAGATTACTATTCAATTTAAAGCATATACAATTCATCGGCCAAAACTATACAAATATATACAATATAAAGTAGCATACTTTCATTAAGCTATACAAATTTGTGCAATTAATATCAAGTAGATTAATTCAATTTATAATCATAAACAATTCATCAGTTGAGCTATACATATTACCATTCAATTTACAGTAGGTCTATATACAATTCATCAGTAGAGCTACACAGACTAGTAATCATTTTAAGAACATATACAATTCATCAGCCAAACTATACAAACATATACAATCAAATTAGTTCAATTTACAAACTTATTTTCGTTAAGCTATACAATTCATATGAAGTAGATTAATTCAATTTATAAGCTTAAACAATTCATCAGTTGACCTATACAGTACATACAATTCATCAGTTATGCTAAACAAAAATACAATACATAGTAAACAGATTAAGTCAATATAAAAACATATTTTAGTTGAGCTATATAAAATTGTACATGTCATTTAAGTAGAATAATTCAATTCACAAGCATAAACAATTCATCAATTGTGTAGAAGGTATGAGTATGTAGAAATTTGGTTAATTCTTTTCTGAACCTTTTCTCTTTGTTCTTCAAATCTTTAAGATAATTAGGCAGTGCATTGAAGACTGTTATACATGAATAGCGAACTCTTTTTAAAACAGCTTAGACTAACAGAGGGTAGATGAAGATCTGATTTATGTCTTGTATTAAAATGATGAATGTCTTGATTAGTACTGAATTTATCTTGGTTCTTAATATACAGCATCATTAGGGAAAGAATGTATTCACAAGGTAAAGTCAAGATTTCTAAGTTTCGGAAAATATTTTTACATGAGGTCCTTTTATGCACACCGGTCATTATTCTTATAGCTTTCTTTTGTAAAACAAAAACGTGTTTAGCTTCAGACGAGTTACCCCAGAATATTAATCCATATTTCATTACAGAGTGAAAATATGCAAAGTATGACATTTTAAGTAAGTTTATATCACCAATAGTAGATAAGGATCGTAATGCATAACAGGCAGAGCTCAATTTACGAGTAATACATTCTATATGCGTTTTCCAGTTCAAGTGATTATCCAATTCTAAACCAAGAAACTTTGTGCTTATAGATTCTTTGAGATGAGTTCCATTTAATCGAATACTGTAGGAAACCTGAGCACTATTGTGTGTACTAAATTTGACTGCACTGGTTTTATCAACATTAAGTGCTAGTTTATTTGCATGGAACCATTCATTCATTAGATTCAGCACTGTATTAGAAGTGTTTATAAAATGATCGTATTGTTTGCTTGAAATAATTACACTTGTATCATCTGCAAATAAAATTACATGGGATGAATTGTTTATGGTCAAGGCTAAATCATTAACATAAACTAGAAACAACAATGGACCTAAAATTGACCCCTGAGGAACACCATGTTTAATATTTCTAAATTCTGAATAAGTAACTTTATGACTATTTGGTACATTTATTTCTACTTTTTGTTTTCTATTTGATAAGTACGATGTAAACCAACCCAACATCTCATCTTTAATACCATAAAACTTCAATTTTTTTACTAATATACTATGGTCTACACAATCAAATGCTTTAGCCGAGTCACAAAAAATCCCACCTACATGTAGTTTCGAATTTAATGAATTTAGTATTTCATCCACCAAACTAAAAGCAGCATTCTCTGTCGATTTTTGTTTTCTAAATCCAAACTGTTCTAAAACTAATATATTGTTGGACTCCAGGTAATGATATAATCTATTATACATAACTTTCTCAAACACTTTTGAAAATGTTGTTAATAATGATATGGGTCTGTAATTAGCAATAGTACATTTATCTCCCTTTTTGTATATTGGTTTTACTATTGAATATTTGAGTCTTTCTGGAAAAATACCACATTGCATTGACAAATTGCATAGATAGCTTAACGGATGGGATAATATTTCAGAACAAGCTTTCAGAACTTTACTTGGAATTTCATCATATCCAGAGGAATATTTTGTTTTTAGTTGTTTTATCACATGCATGATTTCTGCTGCGGTAGTGGGAATAAATTTGAGACCTAAAAACTCAGTGTTAAATGCATCAGCTAGGTAACCAAGTGCAGCATCTTCTGGACAATCTTGAATGTTTAAGTTCTGAATAATATTTATATAGAAGTCGTTAAAATGATTTGCAATTGATTTTGGGTTATCTATTTTACTATCATTGATTTTAATGCAAGTAATATTTTCACTCTTTGAATATCGATTAGTTTCATTTTTAATAATATCCCAAATAGTTTTAATCTTATTATCTGAATTTTGTATTTTTTCAATTAGATACATTTTCTTTGGATCTTTTATAACTTTTGTCAAAGTTTTACAGTGCATATAATGTAAGAAGGTCTACCTATGTATATATCGTCCTGTTATTAGTAACGATTAAATCCACTTTTTGTGTAAAATAAGTTAAGTACAGTCCCCGACTTGTCTTTCCGTGCTCTGTATTCTACTAAAATGAAATAAGTCCGAAATGTTGCATCCAGGCAACAAACAAATTACTTCATTCGAAGAATTTATTATGATTTTTCGTGCATTAATAAAATTTTAATTCCTGTTTTTACAAAACTTGTATTACTGGTCTTAACTAGTTTTACTAATAATAGGACGATAAATAAACTGTACGTTGATAAGTGAGTGATAGCTATATGACCGGATGTCAATGCTGTCATTCAACATTGTAACGCACTCCAGCCAAATAAATAAATACATACATACATACATAAATAAGTAAGTAAATAAGTAAGTAAGTAAATAAGTAAATAAATAAATAAAAGCAAATAAATAAGTAAATAAATACGTAAATAAGTAAATAAATAAGTAATTAAGTAAGTAAATAAGCAGTCTAAATAAGTAAGTAAGTAAGTAAATAAAATAAGTAAAATAAGTAAACGAACAAACTAATAATACGAGTACTGCAGTTTAAAGAGAACTGGAACATGGAAAAATCTAAACCCGTGAAAGAATACTACTTCCAAAGGAAATGGGAATACTGTATGTTCGTTTTGTTGTTGAAGACTTATTGCTTGTTTATTGTGTTCCATCCAATTTATTTCTACTCGCCCTTTTCAATATTAAACCACATTTCAACAAAGTCCATATTAAGAATTATGGAATGCACAAACTTTCGGGTAAGTTCATTATTACGAACTGTATATTGATTACTTATTTATATACTGTAAAATTAAAGACGTCACTTGTTGTGTTCATTTTGAATTGAAACTACCGACAGGAAATCTAGCATAATTAAACCTTGAAACGAGATAACACATTATAAAAAAAATTAATTTATTACATTTCTTTTTGAAAATTACATGCCGCCACTGATGGACCTTTCAGGGCCAGAGAATGTAAATAACTAGACTTCGTGGAATTGCCACGAGAATCGCAAGGTTTATTGCGCACGCGGTATAGACTGTATGAGAAGGGGGCGTGCAAAGAATGGAGTATGCCTCTGTTGTAATCACTGAGCAGTATACTGCGGTTACAATAAAACCTGTATCCTACATTCAAGAAATATAATGAATGATCATTGAAGTAGGAAATGTCTAAACAATTAAATACACAATTATTTTATAGTGAGATATATTAACTCTTACAATTTAATGTAAGGTACTCACATCATCCTTGAATATGTGCATTGCAGTAAAGAGTTACGTACACTTAGCGGCAAAAAGAATGGGCCGGCCGACAGTTTCCAAGTTCCAGAGACATGCATTGCGCATGCTCGTCTCGTCAAAGCTGTAGTTCACTAGGTAACACATAATTAAACCATTTAAATTTGCTGTATTTTGTTTAAGAGGCTAAAATATGTAATAAAATCGAATGGCGGGTTGATTCTAGATATAACAAAGCCCTTGAAGAGTGAAATAATAATAACATTAATAATATAATAATAATAATAATAATAATAACATAAATAAATATTCATTTATTACTTTAGTATAATTAACATTGTTGCTATAAAATGTTTTCTGTGTTTACTATACTCCAGCAGGCCGTGATATACGTTATAATTATAAATTGGAAACTTACCACTGCAATTTCACCTAAATTGCAATGTTAATTATTGTTTTTAAATATTTGCAAAAATTAAGTAAAGTCTACTACTCCACGAAACTTATTGCATTCCTGATACAAGTAACATTAAGGAAGCCGTGAAAAAATCAACAAGATTCCAGATGCCGATGTTATTACTGCAATATGTTATATAAATAATATTGTTAAAATATTAAAATGAAAAATAAATCATTACATAACCTTACCGTTTGTTTTAAGTTCGTATTTATAGACTGGGGGAAGAATTTAGACCTGTTCCATAAACTTGTGGACTCCATGCCGCGCAGAATGAGGGCAGATTTTGACGCAGGTGGTTTGTGGACGAGATACTAGTCCCCACCACAGCCTTGTTTTGTTAATACCATGATTTTTCGTGGACCATAGTTGTATTTAATTTTGAAATATTTGTTTTAATGAAATGCGAACAATTTGATTATTTACTTCTGCAAATACGGTATCTCAGTATATTCTAAAACACCATTTAACATTCTAGTCTAGTAAATAAAGAAACAGGCTGTTGCAGCATCAATGGTACTAGCACGAATAATGGTCCGGTAAAACGAAAACTTCAGGGTAGAAGGATCACAACCGTCCCTGTAAGTGACTATGAGAGCGATGAAATTGAATTGGATACAGATTATGATGTTTCCGGTGTACTCTCCATATTTACAGGCAGTGAGTCAGATGTGGAAAAGAAGACGAAATCTGTTAAAACAATGCTAAAGGCACATAGTTATATGGTAGTTACTTATGAGGAAGAATTGTGGCCGTGGAAAGTTTTGGAAGTGAAGAACAATGGAGCTGTTGTTTCATGTATAGTAAGAATCGGCAATTACTGAGGGGAGGCAATATCCGCTATTAGTAACATCTGGGTGGCCACAAAATCAGTTGAACATTTGGAAGAAAATTGAAACAATTTTTAAGTTTTTACACCTTTTAATTGTATCCATTGTTGGCGTTGAAAATAATAGGCAAGTGATAATAAAAAAGAGTTTTTTTTCTGGGAAGCAATGTTTTCTTCATTTCACAATGGGTTTTCTGATTCTCACCTCATAAAAAAAATTGAGAAACTTTAGGTGGCCCAGTATTTTTGCCGGTGAGTGTAGTTGTTCATTATTGCAGGAAAATGACTTTCAGATTTCACTTGTTTATTGTGTGTTTATGTAATGTGTACTAATAAAAAGAATCCATGTACTTTTCATTTATTTTTAATATTTCTGTGCTCGATTATGTTTCTACCCTTAAATTAGAAACTCAATTTATTGATTTACGAATAATTACAGATCCAGCTATAGCCCATTCATGTTTTCAAGCATGAATAAATGAGTGGACCATAGTTGGGCAACTCAGAATACAACTATGTACCAATGCTTATTATTTTTTCAACACTTGTAATTAAATAATTTCCAACACATATGTCAATATTTATTTAATATAAACTTACAAGAGTCCGAAGCCATAATTTCACTTAATCTGGATGAATAGTATTGAATATACAAAGAAAAATGTGACAAATGTGGACCATAGTTAGGGGAAACTACGGTATTTGTAGTGAGTTTAATTTGTAGACTGTTAAGTGTAGCTCTCTAAAATGTTTAGCAAATACGAACAAAGATGCTTCATTGAAATTCAGATTGCAAGAGGCAAGAATACTCGACAATGCCATATAGTATTACTGAAAGCTTGTGGTAAAGAGACTTCATCATATGGTACCGTGGCTAGGTGGGCACATGCAGTTCGCAGTGGGAGGGAAGATGTTCATAAAAAACATGGAGCTGGCAGACCGTAATCGGCAAGTGAACGTTGTAAGAGTGCTGCTGGAAGGACACCGTTGTTGGTTATGATTTTGACGGAATCCTTTTCATTCATTCAATTCCTGTCGGAAATCGTGGGAATGGTATTTTCTGTAACACCATTTACAACCAGCGGTACGCCATAAACGTTCAAATTTCCTCAATTATCATTCTATTGTGCTACATGATGGTGTTCGCTCTCACATAGCTGCCCCTGTGGTTAATTTACTTCGCAGATAGAACTAAGAAGTTCTGGAACATCCTCCATACTTGGATAATTTCAAGGAAAAATTGTTCCGGGGCCGGGTATCGATCCCGGGACCCTTCGCTTAACGCACGAATGCTCTACCGACTGAGCTACCCCAGGAACCATACACGACACCGTCACAATTTATCCTCTATATCCACACAACTCAAATGGGCTGACAAGACGCCAGAACGCAACTTCCAGATAGTAGCTCCCTGTAAAGCGTGTTTGAATAATTTCAAGTGTGGATGAGAGACACTAAAGGGCTTATGTGCCGGTTTGTTCAAACTAAGATATTTCCGTAATTTATATCTGCAGTGCTTGGGAAAAGTGTCAATTCATTTTCCACAAACCTTTTATATAACTTATTAACAACTTACGGAACATCTGCTCGCTTGGAAAAAAAAAATACTTAGGGGAGAGTCGGGTAGTATCGGACATCGGGTAATATCGGACAGTTAGTTTCTTTCATCTACCACACGATGATAGTACCTGATTGACATGGTTACGTTTCTGTGATGTCGCATAGAGAAACGTAACCATGTCATTCAGGTACTACCATATGGTGGTAGATGGAAAAAAAACGCACTGTCCGATACTACCCGACTCTCCCATAAGTATTTCTCCCGTTACAATAATTCATACAGAAAAAAATCAAACCGACATAAACCAGTGTAAGTTGTCAATAAATTATCAAAAAAGGTTTGTGGAAACTGACTTATGTCACTTTTCCCAAGAACTGCCGATATACAAATAAGAATTTGTGGTGGAAAGAACGTTTAAGGGTGTTAAACAAGTTACAATCACGTGATCAATTACGTAAATGGGTAAATCTTAATTAGGCCAATAGTTCCATATAGTAACGCCTTTTTGGTGTTGCTTGTAAGAAATTAAGAGTCCACTGCAAGAATGATGGATGTCACTTTCTTGTCGAAACTGAACCAAGACTGTCAATGCACATCTTAAGATATATAGAATGTACATAGAGAGTTACATGGCATTAACACTGATAGTCATTGTCCAGTAATGATCGGAAAATCACAGTTAAGCTTTGAGCGCTAAGCATTTCAAACTTTCAATTGCTTCTCCTGCAAAATTTATTCCAAATGACATCCATCATTCTTGCAGTGGACTCTTCAAATGATTAGCTAGCCTCCACGCGGGGCTTCGAAGTCACACCCTGTAGTATGTTTGCTGACGTAGGTTCATGTGCTGCTCACACGCTAAAATGCTGACCATATATATCACCAGATGTATGCAACAATCAGACAGAATTTTGGAAAAGGTCAAACTCATTTGGACTCGTATGTGGAGAGTCTGGAGGATTATGCAAATCTGCCTGACGGTGGAGAATACACAGTCTGAACTTGGGAAGCAGACAGCTGGGGTATCATGCCCCATCCGGTCTGTCGCTGTCGATATGAAAGACTACAAGCAACTTTCGTAGCCAGCAAGTACGAATATCATTAGATTCAATAAATGAATAAAATAATTATCACCATATCACAGTTTAGTATATACAGTTGCGAAGGTTGGGGTGATTTTTTGCATTTCTCGCGGTAGTTGCTAGCCGCTTGGAGCGCTGTGAGTACTAGGAACAATAGACTGTGTCACTGCCATCGTGATCTAATACAGGCCGTAAGGCAGACCATGTGACTCGCTTAACCCGATCACGAAGGGCGGCGTTTCAATCATATAAATTAGTTGGAATGCATAAAGTGTAACATATATTTCTCTAAAATGTAGTGTAATTACATTAATAAAATATAAAACAATGATTATGAGACACTTCAGACATAAATCACTTGCGAGTTAAGATGAAATATTATTTTTGGTGTGAAAATTACGTTGTTCGTATGTGTAATACCTGCCTTTATTTCGATTAAATATTGCGTAATTCTTGTACATTCATTTATGCACGATTCAATAATTTTCATTTGCACCGCACGGATATTTAGATATGTTGAAATTATAGGATATGTTTACTGTCCCAGTTGCCCCTTTCTGTCTAATTTTAGTGGTCTCCAATGTCCTGCAATTCATATGGAAATATTATAGGTAATGTTTACTACATCTTATATTCCTAAATTCGCAATTATACATTATAAAGAAGCATAATGTCATGTATGATACTCCGCACATTCAATTTGTCTGTATTTTAATACTACAATTGAGTATTGAATTATTGTATTTATTTACTACCTCAGAGAAGAAGTAACAATCGTAGGAACACTTATTTCATAGGAGTGGTATGGTAAATTTTCTGTCTTTATTAAGGAAGGCAGATGTGCTATATTAAATCACAATATAAATTCTTTTTTTATTAAACCTCAAAATAGTTTCCATTCTAAACTTAAAATGTTGATGCGAAAAGATTATGTTAACATGTAAAATTCTATTCACATTAAAATAACACAGTTTTGTAATTATTTCTGCAACATAGGCAACAAGATGTAAAGGGAACTTATGGACACATTACACTAAATAAAACTTAGCTATGATACGCAATAAAGTTATAATTTATAATAATTCACTGAACTCCATACACCGAAATAGAAAACTCGAACATATATTACGTTTCGCATTATTGTGAAAAGTTGTGTAAATTGTAAAATGTTCGTTATCGGTTGTAATAACTGTAAATGGCTAAAATACAATTATTTGAATAATAATATGGGAAAAGGAGACGTTTGTAGCACTATAAATTCTAAGAAAAAGACGTCAGAGTTATCCTTCTTCCGAAAGGTCCAGGAAGGTGAGTTAATAAAATATAATGTATACTTTATGAAAATAATATATAAACCTTATGTATTTCGTATTTCGATAGTGGAAGGAAGGTGTTAATTTTTCAATAGATCACGATATCAAAAGTATAATACATTTTATCGTCTGTTATGGAAAGAGTCTGTGATGAGGCGATAGTAGCAATCCTAGTGGCTAGCAACTATCTATGGATGCATATTTAGTAAGTATTGAGCTTCGCAACTGTATATACTAAACTGTGACCATATCTCGTAATCAAATCAATGTTAAAACGATCGTTGATCATTGTTGTCCTGCCGGGGCACAACGACACTTTAAGTACTATAGCATATACGGTATTCTGAGTTCTTTGCTTGTTTCTTATAGGATTTACAGTATCGTATCGGAAATGAAGTAAACAAAAGTTTAACAAGGTTTGAGTCTCTAAAGACGTTAAGACAGAAGAATCTGTTACAATGAACAGAAATCACATTGAGGATCTCCTATGATGTTTGATGAAGTACTCATATCTCGAACGATATTAGTTTTAGAACTCATGTTTATTATACAGGGTATTTCCGAGGTGGTGTTACAAATTTTCAGGGATGATGGCGAAGGGCACATGTATCAATTTGAGATAAGGAACCCTGGTCCGGAAATGACTGAGTCGAAAGTTATAAGCAAAAATAATTGTGTGGAAATGGAATTGTGATTTGGCACTTCGTTCCCTACTTCCCTTCACCTTTGGAAAAGTCGTGGAAAAATGGTATGGGCCGGATGTCATTTCCCGATACCAGGGTTCCCATTGGCTATCTCAAATTGATATGCTTATTCCCTTCGTGTACTCCATTTCATCCCTGAAAGTTTGTAAGTGTAGTTTCCTGTCCCCACCCCTCAGACAGCGCACCTGTAAGTAGACAACCGTCAGATGAATACAGTATGTGTAAGATATACAGAGACAGAGGAATAAGATTGTGTCCCTTTCGACTCGGTCATTTCCAGACCAGGGTTCCTTATCTCAAATTGATACATGTGCCCTTCGCCATCATCCCTATAACATATATATATATATATATATATATATATATATATATATATATATATATATATATCCTAATATTAAATTTTCTATGAAACAAGGCTTTGGAATTTGGTAGCCTATTACACTATAAGAAGAGGATATACGGTATTCTAATATTGTAATATATTTTAATGTAGGGATTTTCTAACACTCCGTATATTTAGGCTTACACTATACAGGGTGTATCTAAATTCTCATTACATACTTTGAGGGCTTGTAGTGGGGACCAAGACGGTTAACGTTTGCAAAGAAACTCATGTCTGGAAACATATCGTTTCTCCACTACAAACAAAACACCACCACAACACACGTTCAAATCTCCCGCCGTACAGTAACATCATATCGGCGTATTCCCTAAACGTGTAGCTAACCATGGCGAAGCTCGATGCAGTGGGGGAGGGCTGCTAGTTAGCTATATGAGGAGCGTTATCCACACCGCCAGACACCTTCGCACACACTCTATGCCATGGTTTACCAGCGGGTATATTCACAGCCAGCAGGTCCGACTGTGGTGCTCCACGGCAAGAGTGGATAGGTGGTGATGGCCCGATTGCTTGGCCTGTACGTTCGCCCGACTTGACTCCGCTAGATTTATTTATTTTATTTATTTTATTGAGTTATTTTACGACGCTGTATCAACATCTAGGTTATTTAGCGTCTGAATGAAATGAAGGAGATAATGCCGGTGAAATGAGTCCGGGGTCCAGCACCGAAAGTTACCCAGCATTTGCTCGTATTGGGTTGAGGGAAAACCCCGGAAAAACCTCAACCAGGTAACTTGCCCCGACCGGGATTGGAACCCGGGCCACCTGGTTTCACGGCCAGACGCGCTGACCGTTACTCCACAAGTGTGGACCCTCCGCTAGATTACTGTTCTCCAACCAGGAGATTAACCTTGAAAGGAATGTTGCTTACTATTGCGTCATCTATTGGAGCGAAGTAGATAGATAATATTACCGTTATAACATTAGTTTAAAAAATATGCGCTCTCCTGCATATGTTATTTCCTGTATGGAGGGATTAAAAGACCAGGAGATTAACCGTGATATAATTTGGAACTAGGGTAGTATAAATATGTGTGTATCAGTGTTATCGCTTGTGCTTTGACAATTTGCCAATGGAGATGCTTGTACCCACGTGTGTGACCTTATGACATCAACATTCATTCATAGCATTACCCCGCTGCGTCTCATTCCCCTAAGACTTTCTCCTGGTTGAAGTACAGTACTTCCTGTGGGGCAACATGAAGTGATTGATTTACGACACCCCTGTGGAATCAGAGGAAGACCTGCTACCGCGAGTTATGGTATTAGTGAGCATATGTACCAGAGCATGGTACATAGGTGCCGTGTGTGTGTTGAAGTCGCTGCTCGTCACATCGAGCCCTTCTTATAAGTGGACCCAGAGGAAAAATAACGTACAGTAAGCAGCAGAAGTGCAAGAGTACAACATGTGATGAGGTGGTGTTTTGCTTGTAGCGAGGAAACGGTACGTTTCCAGAAATGAGTTCCTAAGTAAAATTTAACCGTCCTGGTCCCTACTACAAGCCCTCAAAGTCTGTAATGGGAATTTAGACACACCCTGTATATGCGGGTTCTTATTATAGTTGAACGCCTCCTTGCCAATTACAATCACAAAATTATAGAATCTTGAAGGTTTCTAGGCATTATTTCTAACCTTCTCAGTCAGTGGTATTCCTCCATTCCATGACCGCTATGGATCTCTCTCTCTCATGCTCTCCCGGTACCTTGAAATGGCACATATTTTTCATTCGGCTGTCTCTCTTCAATCTAGCGACAGAACATAGCAAACCAAATGAGAGTCCTACTTTATATTCAATCTACTGCATCTTTCACATTTACTCTTCTATCCTCGTTTGGAACTTGTCGATAGTACAAATTCACTCCGCAGTTGTTCTCAATTCCTTTTCGTATTCCATAGCATGGTAAAGGATCCATAAGATACCTTCGTAAGTGAAACAAGTTAAGGCTGGTTCACAATAAACCGGGAACGGAAACGGTAACGAGAACGAGAACGGAAATAATTTAAAATATAAATGTATTTAAATGTGAGCGTTCCCAATATTTAATTGTGAATCTTCACATTTAAATGCATTTATTTTAACATTATTTCCGTTCTCGGTCTCCTTGCTGTTTCCGTTTCCGGTTTATTGTGAACCAGCCTTTACTTTTACAAACATGCCTAAACTACAAAATAAATCATAGACAATGACTTACTCGTCTGCATTGATGAATAGGGGATTACAGTTCTCTGTCATCAAAGCCACATTTATCGATTAGAGAATCAAGATATGTGACACATTCGAATTCGCGTATTTATGTGAGACGTACTTGGGAGTAATAGCATTGCATCTAGTCCTGTGCTGACATACCTGTCTTGCTAAATTTACTATACAGGGTGATTGAAGACCTCTGCAACTAACTCTGGAGATCGATAGATGTCGCATTGAGGATCTTTTTCGTGAAACATCCCATGTTTTCCGATGTTTCGTTTATGAACTAAGCGACATCGAAAAAAAGACAGGTTTTAGTGACATTATGAAATGAATTATTTTTCAAGTATGTTTGCTGACAAGTTACAGGTGTTCAAAGTGCCTACTCTGAACCTGATTACATTCATTACACCGTCGTGGCAGTGGTTATCGGCCTGTATCGAATTTGATCAAAAGCAGCTAATACTCGCATAGTCGGTTCCTCTCTGGTGTCAATTTGAGTGGTGTCTTACTTCACCTGTCCCAAAAAAAAAAAAAAAAAGATTAAGGGCGTGAAGTCGAGTGATCACGCTGGCCACGCAACAGGTCCGGCTCTCTTTATCAATTGCTCCCCGTAGATGTGTTCAGATGTGCTCGTACAACCAGGCTGAAGTACGTTGGGACGTTATGTTGAATCACATCACCCCTCACATCGTGAAGAGTACATTCTCCATGAGCAACGAAAGCGTGTCCCGAAGAGCACTCCATTCAAACGGAGCAGAAATATGACAGTACACTTGTAACCTGTCCGCAAGGGTACTTGAAGAAATAAATGAATAATTAATTTCATAATTAACTGTAAATGTCACTAAAACCTGCTTTTCTTTTTTCGATGTCGCGTAGCTCCTACGCGAGGGATCGGAGAACATGGGTTGTTTTACGAAAAAATGATCCTCATTGCGAGATCTATCGATCCCCAGAGTTTGTTTCAAAGATCCTGAATCATCCTGTAGGTATAACAGTTCCCACTATTTGTAGATTTTGTATGGTAATTTAGATTACACTCAGCTGCGACACAAACAGCCATTCACAAAGTTCAGATTGAAAAGCTTTTTGTCACCAGCATGGACATATACTTTCATAATTCACAGTAATGTAATTAATAGACAGTGGATGCGGGATGACTTAAGGAAAAGTGAAGTTGTTTCGTATCAGAGTATATGGCACGTGCCGCGCCGTCCGTCTTTTGTGTACCTGGCGAGTACAGCAGCGTACATAACGAATGAACCCCGATCTGTTCATAGCAACATTGCAACGCAATGTGTGCAGTTGTGTTATCCTGCTCAAGTATTTAGTACGCGTTGAATATGTAGTGCTGATCCATTCATAATGGCAAAACGTTAAATTCGCTCAGATATACGAAATGCAATTAAGAAGTATTAGAGTGACATTTTATGTATTAACGAAGACAATATCATGTGTAATGTATGTAAAATTGAAATAAAAACCAGAACAACTCAGGCTATAGAGAAACATTGCAACAGTACATCGCACAGGAAATGCGTTGAAATGAAATCTGAGGCATCATCCACATCATCTCATCATCATCATCATCATCATCATCATCATCATCATCATCATCATCATCATCATCATCATCATTTAGTTGTGCGGGTCTAAACAACACGTGCAACATGATGCTCAGTACAAATATTTATCTAAAGAAATTGAGTGATCCCCATTTTAGAGTTTTTCTTCAGAAATTCTCTCGATACAAAACTGTTTAAGCGATAGGAGAAGACGATTCAGCTTCGACAACTTACGAGAATATATCGTCGTTTACTGCAACGCTGCATCAATGATGACGAGAAGTGAACCTTGCAAGGTATGTACTACAGTTCGTTATTTTTCTTTTCCTTCTGACTGTACGGAGATACAGTAGCATGTTGACGTCGTCTCTTTACGTTTAAAACCTGTTCAGCCAATGATCTGAATAAAAAAAATGTAACATTTAATAAATGTGCACCTATATTCAACGATAAGTCATCCAACATCCACTGTCTAGTAATTAATATTTTAGTTTTCATCACTACTTCTATATCACTAATCTTCTATACCCGTCATATCATCCTTCCGTAATGTCATACATACTGTAGGTTTGTCGCAATCAGAAAGTGACGTTGGAGGACAAGATCAAGCAACTATGTTACAATTATAATGCGGAAATATCAATGCAATTCGCGGAATATTAAATCTAGAATTCTTAGTCTGTTATTGTGTAGAAGGAGGTCTCCTTGTAAAAATACATGAGTCATGTTTGAGAAGGGCAGCAACTCCAGTTTCACATGTTAATGCGAGCTACAACTTGCAAACTTATAAATTATAATCGAAGTTATAACAAATATCGTGTCATCGAACTTGAAATAAAACAGCCCACATACCAGGTTTCCAAATTATGTTCAATTCTGCAAAATTAAATATGAAGACGAAAGAACAAAATGCTTTGCTCATGGTGCTTGTACTTTTCAAAACAATAAACAATATAAGCGTAAATATTCTAATTCGGGAGGTGGGGGGGGAAGAAAGTCTATTTATGTGAGTGGATAATTATATTCCTTTGCACCAAATGAACAATATTTGTCCATCGCTGTGGAGTAAAGGTTAGCACGCCTGACTGTGAAACGAGCGGAACCGGGTTCAAATCCTGATTGGGACAAGTTACCTGGTTGATGTTTTTTCCGGGATTTTACCTCAACACATTGAGACCAAACGCTGGGTACCTTTCGGCATTCATATCGCTGGCATTATCACCTTCATCTCGCTCAGACGCTAGATAAACATAGCAGTTGATAAGGCGTTGTAAAATAATACATTTAAAAATAACAATAGGCCTATTTGTTTAATGTTGTTGTTTAGTCAACTATCCCAAGACAGATTTGAACCTCACAAGTGATACCAACAAAGTGCCACTTATGAGGAAACTAGACCAGGAGATAATGAATATATTTTTAGTTGGTTATTTAACGATGCTGTATCAACTACGAGGTTATTTAGCGTCGATGAGAATGGTGATAGCGAGATGAGGCTAAGGATTCGCCATAGATTACCTGGCATTCACCTTACAGTTGGGGAAAAACTCGGAAAAAACCCAACCAGATAATCAGCCCAAGCGGGGATCGAACCCGCGCCCGAGCGCAATTTCAGATCGACAGGCAAGCGCCTTAACCGACTGAACCACGCCGATGGCTGAGATAATGGATAAAGTGGCCAGTTCCTTTCTCCTTCATCGCCGATTAGCTACATATTACTAGTCACACTTCAGAATCAGATACAGTACATAATGTAATGGTAATAATTAAATAGTATGAAATTTAGAAGAAAAAAAGGAATAATAATAATAATAATAATAGTAATAATAATAATATAATAATAATAATAATAATAATAATAATAATAATAATATTTTGCAGAACATATTATCAATCTCGCGAGTTATTTTTAACTACACTGTAATATTTTGAAACTTTTCGGTCTATACCAGCCGTGCGAAAATGTGACTCACGAGCACATTGTGGCTCGCAAAGATGGCTGTGCATTTCTCTTGCTTCTTACGTCCCACAACCCCTACCCTCTCACTCACTGGAGTCAAACTCCGTTCCATTTTTATTTGTCTCTGATCTGCGAGTGGCGTATCGTCGCAATGTCTCTCTTGAAACCATGTACCTCTACAAAACGAAAGTTTCAAGTAGGATGGGAGGACGCATTTTTTTGCTGCCAATATGATGAGAATATTAAATGTATGATTTGTTCACAAGTATTACGACTAAAACGGTTGTATAACATAAAACGGCATTATACTACATGTTACTCATGAAACATTAAACCGTTAAGTGTTATTATTATTATTATTATTATTATTATTATTATTATTATTATTATTATTATTATTATTATCATTATTATTATCTCTGTACGTCGATTCTTTTTCAGCAGATGTACGAATAATGCGGTTAGCTCTTCAATTTGAACTCACTGATTTACTATGTGATGTTAAATGAAAGCTAGATGTAAGGACTTGACAAATGTTGAACTTTTCAAATCTTTGCCAAAAAATAAATATCCGAAGCTTCGTTCTTTCGCTTGCTCTGTTGAAGCCATGTTCAGTACAAATTACGTTTGTGAAAAATTATTTTCAACAATGAAAATAGTAAAAACCAAATTTAGATCACGACTGACAGAAAATTCTTTCGTGATCAACTACGACTGGCAGTACTGTAAGTGACATAATTCCTGATTTTGAAACTCTGTCGCAGAGACATTCTGAAGACAGTTAATATGTTGTGATAATGTGTCCTATGTTTTCTTGTTAATTTCTTTCTTCGTTACAGGTATTAAACATTAGTTTGTAACCTCATACTGTATGCAATTATATTTAAGGCTTGACGTAAGGAAAATGAAAATCCGTTAGTAAGTCGGACAGTTGCTTCACTTCCCCTTCGGATGTCCGCCTCCCTCCATAGCACCTATGCACGTTGCAGATTAAACAGTGGCTCGGCGCACGATTACATTTTCGCCACGGCTGGTCTATACTATACAAACAGAAGGCGCAACTCTAGTGACCTGGAATAGGGAGCGACACCAGTTCTTCTCCTACAACAAACAGAACATCACATAAACAACGGATACTCGTGCTTCGGTGAAATTTGAGACAATCATGGTGACTTCCACGGAACGTTAATCCGTGTGTCCTTGCTATTGAGCTCAGCATGGTCACTATAAACCAGCGCAAACGAATGGTGTGCGGCGTAGATGTCTGACTAGGAGGGGGGGGGGAGTATATTGTTGACAGACTGCAATACGAAATGCAGTGCGCACTACTAACCATTCTGAACATAATCGGCTAAGTGTTGAACACTACTGCTTTTATTGTGACGCGTACTGCTAGTTGAAAAACTCGGATTGCGCAAATGATGTTGCTTTGAATATACAGGGACATCATTTTAGTTTTACTAACATTTTTAATATTAACCTGGCTATACCTTTGGATAAAGATTGAGAAACGGAAACGCCGTTTGCTACCCCCTTCCACGACTGGAGTTCGATGATACTGGCGTAAAATACAAACAAATCACTTTACTAGGTACAGGAGGGAAGAAATGTAGTTCATCCATTTATGTAAACTAGGAAATATCGCGATTTTGAGTTTGATAATTTTCATTACGTTTTTGTTTAATCAAAACACAGAACTGTATTAACAATAAGTGCTTTTACTCACGAACTGAGCTATCCATGCGAATGTATTCATTATGCGGTGTATATTATACTGTCTACAGCACATTAGCGTGCAATATAGAGAATGAAGTTAAATTGAAAAAATAATCATAATATGGATATTAAACACATTTTTCAAAATGGTGGCCGTTCATTTCGATACAGGCTTCAGTTTTTTGTGCATATTATCGCACGATAGACTATTGTATTTAATTCCAATTATTACCAGTTTCGTCCTCCGTACTAGTAACTAATGCTGAAATAATTCTTTACCTACTCTGTAAAAGAGTACCTTACATACTGTAAATTCAATATTCTCTTCTGCCCGACCCGCACAGATAAAATTATTTAGACATACTATCTACTGTCCGTCCAAGTGGTTATGTCGCAGGATCGTAGAAAGGGGGAAAATCACGTGACATTTAATTACTCAACAAGGCTCTTTTATTTAATTGATAAAAGAGTTCTATTCAGTCAATACTTAACAGTCAGTTAAGTATTGATTGAATAGAACTCTTTTATCAATTAACATTGCACTTAACGGAACCAATATGCCTTTAAAATTCCTTAAGTTGTTTTAAACAATAGTATAATATTACGTAGATGTCCAATTCCTAACAGAAATTAATGTTTTCAGAAAAGAGCTAAGACACCCCAGCCACTAGCCTTTACAGAGGGACGAGTAGAAGCGAGTGGCGAGTGGGGGAAATTCGGATGCGACGTAGGCAAACGGACGACAGTACCTGTACGAAAATATTATTCACTATTGAAAGCTCATTCGTCACTAGAAAAAGCGAACATATTTCTGAAACATACTATACTCACTAACTCACTGCGGTCTTGGTTCTGTGTGCAGGACAGTTGGAACGTCATTAATAGAAGGGGTGGGAGTGAAGTACATTAAAAAACTCAGGTACAATAAAAAATTGAAGTAAAAATAAAATGATATCCCTGTACAACTGTTCTTTGCAAGGGGTGTTTATATAGGAACATGCCGGAATGGATCCGAAGATTACGATCAAAAGGCAAAGTACAGCCCGTAATGTACCGAACACGAATTTTTATTTTGAGATCCAAACCTTTACTTCTAAATGGTGACCAGTGATGTGTTCAGTCATCTTTTTCACATATTCCATAACATTCAATAAAATTATTGAGATTTTACGCAAATGAGTAAGTTAATGAGGGTTTTATATTGTTAAATTCATATAAATTAATCGCCCTTAGCAATAATAAGACACATTAAAAGCAGTTTAAAATAATGATGGCGTTAATTATTGTATCACTCTAATTATTTAATTATACAATGGTTAAAACCTAATTATTAATTATGTTATGCAGTTTGCTGAAAGAAGAGAACCAAGTCGCAAGTAACAATGTGGGACTTCTCACTTACGCTCTGTTCACCTCATGCGACGTCCAAAGAAGCTTCTCGCACAATATTGTCTATCTGATAAACGCACAAGCTTTTCTTTCGACAATCTGCTGTATATGTATGGGATATGTACTAGTTGTACAGTGTAATTTGTTATTGTGAAGATGACATAGATACCGCTAAGAAATCGAGGATCGTATGAACTAAGTACGTAAGTACGAAATGCATGGTTTATTGTAACGAGGCATTTCTTTATATCTGTAGGGTGGTCTATGTCTTGTTTACCTCCGAATGCAATTCGCTACGGAACATTCCAGTTATACTTAACCTAGGAGATACGGGCCTCGAGCCACGTGATATAATACTCGTATACTTTTTTTAGTAGGTTATTTTACGACGCTATATCAACATCTCAGGTTATTTAGCGTCTGAATGAAATGAAGGTGATAATGACGGTGAAATGAGTCAGGGGTCCAGCAATGATAGTCAGCCAGCATTTGCTCATATTGGGTTGAGGGAAAACCCCGGAAAAAAACCTCAACCAGGTAACTTGCCCCGACCGGGAATCGAACCCGGGCCACCTGGTTTCGCGGCGAGACGCGCTAGCCGTTACTCCACAGGTGTGGACTATAATAAATATTAATTATTGTTACAAATGTATTATGTATTAAACACCATATGTTGTAATCTTCTGTATAAACTGTAAGATTTGAAAACGACATGAATATGTTAGTTAATGATTCGTTGTATTATGTATCTGTAGTGCGCTGCTGGTATAAAATGTCTTATTGGTAAGTTCGATGTATATGTAGCATATGTTTACTTAATGTAAGGGGCAGTTGTGTGTTTGAAAATCTTCTACTGTAGTGGTCAGAATTAATTGTATTAATGTACGCTCCCTATTTATGTCGTGTTAGTTGTGTGCTTGTTGGATTATTCACATTTATTGGATGGTAGATGGCTTGTGAACGCTAATGTCGTCTTCTGTAGTATTGTATTACATTGCCTGAAGATGCCAGTAAAGCGAAAACGTTTGCAACAAAAATAACATTAAAAACAAATTATTACATATTGTGAATTTTTTTCATTATTTAAGATGTCATCTAACTGAAAACCATAAACTAAGTATATGATTTAACATTAGACACCGGAAGTTAACCATCACAATGAATAATTATACAGTTCCGTACGAATTAAGGGTATATTTAGGTGAACGACCACAAATATTATCAGGAAATATAGGCTCTACCTTTCTAAAATTGTATAAGAAAAATGAACTCAGAATTGGACAAAAATTACAAGGTACCACAACAGGACTTATTAGAACTTAAATATGTGATAAAAGTATAAAAGAGGTTACTAATAATATTTTTCAAATCAGTTTCATCGAAGTTTGAAAAAGAACAAAAGATTTCTGCATTTACATCATTTGGTAACCATAACATTGTTATGGTCTCTCTGACATCTTTAACATTTTTCCTGCATGTAATAAACACTTATTTCTGAAAAGTAGAATACTCTCAGACATGTAGAGTTGTTTATTTTAATACAATTATTTTTATGTCCTATATAAAACACTTTAAAATTGTTATGTTTTGTGTCCTATTTTTTCTATTTTCAAAGCAATGGGCATTATTGTAGTCTACCTTTTTCATAAATGCATGTTAAATCAGTGTATAAAATTTCAGAATTCTATCTCTAATGGTTTTGGAGTTATGAAATAATATGTGTGAAATTTTTAAAAATTTGGAAAATTTAATTTAAAGCAAAAAGTGAATTCTAAAAAATAATATTAGTAACCTTTTTTATACTTTTATCAGATATTTAAGTTCGAGTAAGTCTTGTTGTCGCATCTTGTAATTTTTGTCCAATTGTGAGTTCATTTCCTTATAAAATTTTAGAAATTTAGAGCCTGCATTTTCTGGTAATATTTGTGGTCGTTCACGTACATATACCCACGGAACAGAAGAATAACACAACATTTTACGTGATTTCATGCATTTATTCATCAGTTACTTATCATTTCTTAATAGTTAGTATATCCTCCTTTCAGTTTTATAAGTTCCATTACACAATTTGGCATTGACTCCATAAACTTGGAACAAACATTTTTAATTCATCATCATGAATTAAAAATGTTATCACGAGATCTTTTGTGGAACAGTCAAAGTATGCAAGTCTCTTTTTGCAAATAGTCCACATATTTTCTATGGGATTAATTTCGGGAGAGTTCCCTGGCCATTCAAGCACCCGAACATTGTTACACTGAAGAATTTCTTAATTTCCTTTTAAGTGTAGCAAGGAGCTAAATCTTGCTGAAAAATTCCGTGTAAAAGGGGTTATAATACGTCCGCTGAAATGAGAGCCACTTGGAACGTGTGATTGGACACACTTACCGCAGGGAGCAAGTAGGCACGCGACTCCGAACAGGTTCCACGTAAACAACGCTGCGTTGCCATCTCTCCCCTCTGAAGACTGAAGTGAACCTTCGTGTGCGTCTTGTAAATACAAAACTAAAACACGAGCACCTCCTGTTCAGAGTCTGTTGAGTCACTATTTAAATCAATTACACAAGATTCCAAGCCAGCTTCTAAGGAGCGATAATCACTTTCTTATGTCTTTACATGTTCGATATACCCGCACTTTACCCAATGCTTTTTTAATATTAATATCATCCATCACATTTACTATTAAATCACGTACTTCTTCAACAGATTTATTTCCCAATGTATTTTCTGACCGGACATCTCTCTTCAGTTCCGACCAAACGAATTCTATGGCTTTGAGACAACAATGGTAGGGGGGGGGGCAGTCGCAATACAACATGGCCGTATTTTGATGATAGTGCGTCAATTACATACATCTTTTTTCTATGATGGCTACGTTTTATCTCCTGTAACAGATGTAACTTTGTTGTTGGGTCTGGCGTGGGCAAAGGAATGTTATTTTCACGTATAAATGTTTTAATGACATCTATTGTTGATCTAGTGGTAGGATTTTACGAAATTTTTCTTTCATCTTTCGATCGACGTTTTCTTTTGTTGATTTACCTTCTCCAGAGATAATTCTCTTTATTGTTGCGCGAGACACTCCTGTAGCAGCACTGGTATTTTTCAGTGGTGTCCGGCACTTACTCGCACCGTCTTTGAAATACGTATAAATATTAATAATAATTAACTCTGTTCTTGTACAGTCTTACCACGTTCTAATGGCGATTGTATGGGTTTACGTCTACGACTATTGTTATTATCCGTTTCCCAAGGACGTCACATTATAAATACAATCATAATGTGTGGAACACAAAAGCCACAATATACACTTACGGTCTTCTGCCTTGTTCTGAGCTAGCTGTATTATACTTGCGGGCTCGTCTGAAAGCGAATACTATATGAACTTGTTCCCGGAGCTCCGACTTAGATCTGTCAACAGTGCTGGCGTACCAACAACCAGCCACATGCTTCAAGACTGAAACACCTGACGCCTCCCGCTCAACATAGGTGCAAGTGGCTCTCATTTGAGCGGACGTACTGTAAGTATGAATTGGCTAAAACGGATTAAGTACAGATTTGAACCATCCACGACTACTTCCTTCTTGTGTTAATGGGGTTAAATCATTCTTCAATCGATGATTCAGTTACAGTGCTCCGTATTTTGTGACAAATGAGTTATGTTCAATACCAAAGGAGAGAAGTTTACATATCTTACAATTTGACTTAACCCTCTTTACACGAGCACCAGCGAATTGATGAACAGCTCTCTCCAAGACTCCGATGTACTGTCACTTTTCATCGTGCCTTCAACTGGAATTAAAGGTCCTAGCCCGTTATAGATAAAACACCCCCAAAACATCTTCACGGAATATTTTAGTCCGCTGCAAATGTGCTGAAGTTGCAGGCTCATTGTTCTCTCGGCGTACATACTGAACCCTCTGTCCTGCACTTCGAAATGACTCTCATCATAGATAATAACTTTCCCATTCTTGTATTGTCCAATTCCGATGAGCATGACCCCACAAGAGGCGTTTCTTGCGCATTTCTTGTGTAAGAACGTTTTTGGGCCTTCCTTGCAGCTGCTAAAAGTTTACGACACGACGAACATTAGATGCGTGTAGTTCAGACCCCTATCCCCCAGTTCGCATCAGTGAGCCTGGGATTTACTTTGCTTTTTCTAAGGAGAAAGCGGTCATCAGTTGGTTTAGTTTCATTTTCTTGTCACAGTTCTCCTTTTTTCTTTGGTGTAATGGAGTCAGTCTGTTTGTGCTGCTGAATAATTCTACGTACAACGGCTACACAAACAAAACATGTTCGAGCTACCTCTCTTTGTGTCATAGAAGTATTTTGTGCTGTCAGAATCGCACCTCGCTTCCTGGGAGTCGTATCCATCGGAGAAGGAAATTTACAAAATAATCTCACAAAAGAATTATAAAACAATGTCACATACAAAAAAATGCACATTTGAAACAACACTATGCAAATCTAGCTTTCAGGTATAGCTCTCGGTGAACCAGACTTGAATAATTTCAAGGGAAAAATTGTTCTGGGGCCATGTATCGAATCCAGGACTTTTGGCTGAGCGCGCCAACCCCGTACCGACTGAGCTACCCAGGAACTGCACCCGACACTGTCTCGATTTTTCCCTTTATAACCATACACCTCAAGTGGGCTGACAAGCAGTGTTGCCAACTCAGAATTCCACTTACCGCTGTACAAGCTTAAGAAACCCGCTAAACAGTAGTTAAAAAAACTCCAGATTTTTATTAACACATCCCTTCCAAATTTGAAATAGAACTATACAGTTTTAGGAACTGGAGGATTTTATAATTTATAAATATAGACGAAATTATGGAGAGTGTGCAACATTTTGTAAGCTCTATGTTATGCAAAATCGTCTTCATCCTCGTACAGTTTCACGCGGGATATTTCTTCAAAATTGAATGAAGTACATAGATCAAAAATATACTGGACACTTCGGAAAAAATCACATTCACAATCACACCAGTCGGTTCGAAATCTGATTTCACACTGAGCTCGAGACGTGCCTGACAACAATGAGTCTGGTTTGAAGTATGTCTGAGTTGCATAAACTATAATGCGGAATGATAGATTAAATAATACATCTAATAAGTTATCATGACAAGCAAGTAGAGCAACAAGTTAATATTACTAAATTCAATATTTTGAAATTAAAGGACGAGGAAACTAAGCAAAATTATCAGGTCGAAATTTCGAACAGGTTTGCCACTTTAGAAAGTTCCGACGAAGTTGAGAAAGAATTAGATGTTAATAGCGTGTGGGAAAATATCAGAGATAGTATCAAAATTGCAGCTGAGCAGAGCATAGGTTATTATGAAAGCAAGAAAAAGAAACCGTGGTTTGATGAAGATTGTTACATGGTAGTAGAAAGAAGGAAACAGGCAAAATTGAAATTTTTACAGGATCCAGTTGAGGAGAAGAGAGATAATTATTTCAATGAAAGACGGGAAGCAAGTCGTACACTAAGGAATAAAAACAGAGATTACTTGAAGGAAAAACTGAATGAGGTAGAAACAAATAGTAAGAATAAAAAACATTAGATATTTATGTAAGGGTATAAAGGAATTTAAGAACGGATCTCAGCCAAGGGTAAACTTCATCAAGAATGAGAATGGTGACTTGCTTGCAGACTCTCATTCAATCCTGAACAGATGGAAAAACTATTTTGGACAACTACTAAATATACATAGGCCAAATAGAAATGATCGGGACGAAATTGAAATACAAACTGCTGAGCCATTTATACCCTAACCCACACTTTCAGAAATCGAAATTGCGATAGAAAATCTGAAAAAGTACAAGTCTCCAGGTATCGATCAAATTCCAGCAGAATTAATACAAGAGGGTGGAAGTGCATTATACAGCGAAATTTATAAACTTGTAGTTGCTATTTGGGAGAAGGAAATTGTACCAGAACAATGGAAGGAGTCCATAATTGTACCTATTTTTAAGAAGGGGGACAAAACCAACTGTGGTAACTTTAGAGGAATATCACTTTTGTTGACGTCATACAAAATTTTGTCCAATATTCTTTTGAGAAGATTAACTCCGTACGTAGATGAAATTATTGGGGATCATCAGTGCGGTTTTAGGCGTAATAGATCGACTATTGATCAGATTTTTTGTATTCGACAGATAATGGAGAAAAAATGGGAGTATAAGGGTACAGTACATCAGTTATTCATAGATTTAAAAAAGGCATATGACTAGGTTAAGAGGGAAGTATTATGTGATATTCTAATTGAATTTGGTTTTCCAAAGAAACTAGTTCGATTAATTAAAATGTGTCTCAGTGAAACATACAGCAGAGTCCGTATAGGTCAGTTTCTATCTGATGCTTTTCCAATTCACTGCGGGCTAAAGCAGAGAGATGCACTATCACCTTTACTTTTTAACTTCGCTTTAGAATATGCCATTAGGAATGTTCAGGAAAAAAGGCAGGGTTTGGAATTGAACGGGTTACATCAGCTTCTTGTCTATGCGGATGACGTGAATATGTTAGGAGAAAATCCACGAACGATTAGGGAAAACACGGAAATTTTACTTGAAGCAAGTAAAGCGATCGGTTTGGAAGTAAATCCCGAAAAGACTAAGTATAATATGATTATGTCTCGTGACCAGAATATTGTACAAAATGGAATTATACAAATTGGAGATTTATTCTTAGAAGAGGTGGAAAAATTCAAATATCTTGGAGCAACAGTAACAAATATAAATGACATTCGGGAGGAAATTAAACGCAGAATAAATATGGGAAATGCGTGTTATTATTCGGTTGAGAAGCTCTTATCATCCAGTCTGCTGTCCAAAAATCTGAAAGTTAAAATTTATAAAACAGTTATATTACTGGTTGTTCTTTATGGTTGTGAAATTTGGACTCTCACTTCTAGAGAAGAACATAGGTTAAGAGTGTTTGAGAATAAGGTGCTAAGAAAAATTTTTGGGGCTGAGAGGGATGAAGTTACAGGAGAATGGAGAAAGTTACACAACGCAGAACTGCACGCATTGTTTTCTTCACCTGACATTATTAGGAACATTAAATCCAGACGTTTGAGATGGGCAGGGCATGTAGCAAGTATGGGCGAAACCAGAAATGCAATTAGAGTGTTAGTTGGGAGACCGGAGGGAAAAAGACCTTTAGGAAGGCCGAGACGTAGATGGGAGGATAATATTAAAATGGATTTGAGGGAGGTGGGATATGATGATAGAGACTGGATTAATCTTGCATAGGATAGGGACCGATGGCCGGCTTATGTGAGGGCGGCAATGAACCTTCGGGTTCCTTAAAAGCCATTTGTAAGTAAGTAAGTATAAGTTATCATAAATGAAAATAATAATTCAGTTCATTATCTAGTCTTTATGATTAAATACATGAATTCATTTACAAAAACAATGCCTGCATTAGATTAAGATTTTAACGAATGCGGCACACCTCATGTGTACAGCAACAATGGATGAAGCAGGAAATGGACGTGGTTGAGCACCAAACACTGCTTTGCTAGCTTTCAGATTCATCCTCATAATAGGTCAAAATTACGATCAGAAGATATTCATTTTATGGGAGAGATTCGAACCTAAGATCATAGTTCCATGTAATGTCAAAAGCTGAATCTCCAACGTTATATGCCGACAACAAGACTGTCAGCTTTATTTCATCGGTGCAGATGTGCAGCTCTGTTGTGTACTCGCGACGGAACCACGCAAAGCGGCCTTGTGTCACACCTGCATGACTTCTCCAGAATTCCAAGCACGCGCGCGATATTGCAGCGCTGGGCGGTCTGAGATTCTGTACGATTTGTTGGTGTAGATTCGTATCGGGATTGTGCAAGAAGGCATTACACAACGTTCCCTACGATGCTGAAAAATCATTTCATTCTTACAGTAGGTGTGTATTATGTGAATGCAGTTTTATATCAGTAGTGATCAGAATATTGAAGAGATCCATACTACACTCCACGTTTATCCTTGTAAGGTCACGCACTGTAACCTGCCTTCTAAAGTGAATATAAAATCTCACATCATCTTTTTATGTCATTCGATGAAGTATAAATGCGCTGGGATTTAACTAGACTAGTTGTTCACGGTTACTATGATACATAGATCCATTTTCCATACCCATAACATCTCTTTGAACGATCATGTCTTGTTTTCCCTACGTACATCCTTGTTTACATCCTTCGTAAGTTGACAATACTACACGTTTTCAGGTTGGTATGCAAACAAAAGAAATAGCAGTGCAGTCACATTTACCTCACACTGTGCAGAAACAAATGGAGCCTGTATTTGGTAAAATACACCTTTTTTTACTCCATCATTGTAAACAGTCTTTATCGTTAATGCTAATCGTACATAATATACCAGATTATTGTACAGAGCCGTAAAATATTACCATGCCAATTAAAACGTCATGGCTTCTGTTATGACGGCAAAACTTGTGTCATAATAATAATAATAATAATAATAATAATAATAATGATAATAATAATAAATTTAGCTTCCCTTGTGAAAAGGTTGCCAGATTTGACAAAGCGTATTACATAATTTGGAAATACACCTAAAAGGTAAAATTATATACATTTGAAACGGTTAGGGAATCGAATATACAAAATGTCAGAAAAATTTACACCTAAGTAGCGTTTGTGCTCATTTACAGTTAAGAAAGGGGGAAAAAATATATCATCAGATAGGTTAGAATGATTTTAATGCCATATACCGCGAGAAAAATATTAGTACGGATTTATTAGTATTGATATCTAAGCCAATCAACAGCCATCGGTTAAGATAACTTTAAATTTCCATTATGACTCCCATACAAGTAATTTCTCAATATCTGAACCGATCCTTTGAGGGCACTAATGGCTATTTCCTTCACAATTCTGTGTGTTAGCCTCAGATTTTTACATTTGTTGGCAAAGAAGGAGGGTATGGTACCTCGTGCTCCCACCATCAGACCTATTACATCAATGTGGGACAGGCTATATTTATCTTTATAGAACGGGATTCTTGGTTCATAGATCCGTTTCTTTTCACTGTCCACCTCATGCGGTTGATCTGCATGTGTCTCAAATCTGATGGTGGGATCGAGAATGTGTGCCGAATTGTTCTTAATGCAATGATATCAATTCGCAGAACACTTCCTTGTGTGGCTAGTCCCTGCACCTCTTGATGGACTGTAAACCCTACTTCCTTCAGTGCCTCGGCCGGCATAGAACGGACAGCATGGTGACGGATGTTACGAAGGGCCTCACTATAGGGACAGAAGCCAAGGATATGGGGAAGAGTTTCAATCTCGCTGAGACAGCGCCTACAGCGGGTACCATCCCGACTTCTACCCGGTACAGCTCGGACCAGAGCGACATAGCCTACCATTTTAAGGGCGTCTATCCATTCCGAGAGGGTTAGACCTTTGTGATTTCTTATCCAGCTGTTTGCTGGGAGGAACTCTTTGTTAAGAATCACTCCTTTACCCTTTTGTTGCAACGTACACCAATTTTCAAATTCTTTTTCTCTTAAAGCGTCTCTAACTTTTCGAGAGTCCACAAAATTTTCACGATTATTTAAAAACGATTTATCAGGAGTTAATTTTAGGCTATTTAAACATGTTTTACTCTCCTCAATAAGGTCCCTAGTGGAAGTAATGTAAGGATCATTAGTTTTGTGTAATACCCTTAAGCCGTTAATATGTTGTAGCGTGGATTCCCAGCGTACCCTGAAAAGACCAAGACCTTTATATTTGCGATGTGTATACAGTATACCATAGAATCAGATGTGTCAGCTGGTAGGTGTAAAATTTCTTTAAGACTGCTTTTAATAATTCTATCAGCGTTATCTAAAAAGTATTGGGTATTGTATTCAAGGGCATTATCTGAAATGTGTAGATTAATGATGGGCAAATTGAGGAATTTACTGTAATATACAAAACTTTTGATCAGGATGTAATAAAGGCGACGAAATTAGCAAATCTAATCTAGTTTTCAAGTCGTTTAAAACTGTTTGGGAATCGAATATACAAACGTCAGAAAAATTAACACCTAAGTAGCGTACATGCTCATTTGCAGTTAAGCATGTGATAGTAGTGTCATCAGAAATGTTTAGTGAATTTGGATGCAATTTACCGCGAGAAATATTAATAGCTACAGATTTATTGACATTTATATCTAAACCAATAGCTTTGAAACGATCAATAGCCATCCTTGTGAGTTCTAAAGCAGAGTTTTTGTTTTTAGCTATGATAACAGTGTCATCTGCAAAACCAAGTACAGTAATGGGTTTTAAACCTGAAACAAGATTGAAACCATATTCGGCAGCGATCGAGTCTTCTGATCAGTAAATATATTTTATAATGCAGGTGAAAGGGGCGTTCCTTGCATTACTCCTTTTCGTAAATCTATGGGGTTAGTTTTTTTATGATTGATTTCTACTATAGTGGAATTATTCAGTTGAAGATTCAAAATTAATGTTTTCAACAAGCTTGGAATAAGCAAGCTATGTATTGTGTTTGATAGGTGCAAGTGCCCGATATTATCGAATGCCTTACTAATATCAAGGAAAACGAGAGTTGCATCACATTTTTTTTAGATTTTGCGGACATTAAAATGTATCTGAGAAGGGATGTATTAACTATTGTTCCTGGAGAATGTGTAAATCCCCTCTGATGAGGACTGAATTTTATGTATTCTCGAAGGCGTTTATTGAGGACGCGTTCAATTACCCTACGTAACACGGAACAAATAGTAATTGGTCTCCAGTTTTTTAAGTCATTTTCGTCACCAGATTTATAAATGAGAACACTTCTTGCGGTCTGGAAGCATGGAAGTACGTGACCAGTCTGGAGCATTCTTGTAGCTATGGAGGAGATGATTTCTGCAGCAGTATCATCCTTCAGGACTCTCATCAGGACGTGGTCTGGGCCAGGAGCGGTGTCCATCGCGATTCGAGATATTGAAAGCGCAACTTCTGACTTGGTGATAGATTTCTGGAATGTTTCATCTAATTCGAGTATTTCTGCCTCGGTGTAATGGGATGGATATTCTGATTGAATATTGTTATTTGGTTGAGAAAAATTTGATCTGTAAAGTTGTTGCACCTCGCTGACGTCTAATTTGCACGTTGATTTATTTTGACTCAGTACTGTTCTTATTGCTTTCCGCCGTTGATTGAAATAGTCGAATTGTGTTTTCTCATAGAGAAATCTGTTTTTCTTTTCTGTCGGTCTCGTTTTGTGGCTCTTTCTGGGTTAGTGGATCTGCTGTAAGTCCTCTGGTTATTTAAATTTTTCTTTAGTTTTCTTGCTTCGTAATATTTTCTGGTTGGATATTTGGGTCCGGGCAGATAATTAATTGCTTCGGATAAGAAAATCAGGATTTGATGTGTCACATCATCAAACACATTGTCGGATAACTCTGCACTAAATTTATCCTTCCAAGTAGAAAGATTTTGTTTGTAGAAGGATAAAGAACTTGTATTAGCAGTAGAGTGGTTTTCAGAATTATTAGTTAAATTATTGGAATCGTTCTTCCACACGGTGGTTGAACATTGGGGTTGTTTACGCATGAGACGTTCTCGATGAATATCTGGATGAGATTTACTAATATGTATGGCTATTCCTCTTGAATTTAAGAAACATTTTTCACAATAATCACACCGAATTTGATTAGAACTCTGCGTTGTGTTACAAGTATCTAAAGAAATGTTATTTATGTCGGTTGACTCTTCTCCTGTTGCAGTCTCCATGTAGTAGGAGTCGACCTGGCTTTCTATGCCCAAGGTTGCGGGTTCGATCCCGGGCCAGGTCGATGGCATTTAAGTGTGCTTAAATGTGACAGGCTCATGACAGTAGATTTACTGGCATGTAAAAGAACTCCTGGGGACAAAATTCCGGCACATCCGGCGACGCTGATATAACCTCTGCAGTTGCGAGCGTCGTTAAATAAACCATAACATTTAACATGTAGTAGGAAATATCAAAGAGTTGCTTATACTTGACCAGGTAAGGGTTTATAAATTAATAATAATAATAATAATAATAATAATAATAATAATAACAATAATAATAATAATAATATATGGTATTTGTAAAGTTTCATATATCGCAATAGTCTCATCTACAGTATATTCCAAAACTTATATCAGACACAGCACAGAACTATAAAACTTTCATATCACGATATGCAAAACCAATAAAAACTGGACGTTGTTGATAAAATGTCTATAGCAACACATAACAGTTCAAGAAACAAGGCGAAACGATTTGTCATGCTATAATATTTAATACGTCATTGTTGTCATAATAACCTATTTTTTCATAGACCGTGATATCAAACTGGGCCTACCCATCATTATATTAATTATATTGTATATATACAGTCACGAAGCTCAATACGTAGTAAATACGCATTCAAAGATAGTTGCTAACCACTAGGATCGCTACTGTCGCCTCATCACAGACAATGCGAAATAGTACCTGCACAGTCTGTTGTTCCTAGTACCCTCATAAACTCAAGCTTCGTGACTGTATATACAGGGACATCACTTTATTTTTACCAACATTTTTAACATTAACCTGGCTATACTCGGAAACACTGTTGCCCCCTTCCATTACAGGAGTTTGATGTTACTAGTGCAATATGTAAACAAATCATTTTACTAGGTATAGGAGGAGAGAAAAGTAGTGTATCCATTTATGTTGTAGGGAAATACGATATTACGATTTTCAGTTTGATCATCACTTTTACGGAATTTATCAAAATACAGTAGAGTAGTAACAATTTTTTTCAAAAACTCAACTTTTCAGGCGGCTATGTTCGTTATGTAATTTCTACTTTATTTAGCATATTAATTATTGATGTTATCATACAATATAGAGAGTGCATTTAAATTGAGGGAGGTCATAAGTAACGGGCTGTAAGTGCACTTAAGTTACTTTTGAGAAAATGGGGTTTAAATATTTAAGCTTACGTAAAATCGGTGAAATTTGTTATTTAAATTTTAATGTGTGATGCGATTAAAATATCCCTTTGCCACTTAAATTTTAGATACTTTTGCTTACACTGGATGCACTTAACTCATGTTATTACAAATGTCACTAGCATTCCTTTGCTTCTAAGCACCTCAATTCAAAAAAAGCTAATCTGAATTTTTAAACAAGTTGCTGAAAATGGTTGCCGTTCATTGCAATGCAAGCTTCAATTCAGTACGCATATTATTAAAAACATTTTGAAGCATATTCTCTGATATTGAATTTATCGTTTCTTGAATATAATTTTTAGTACGATATTATTAATATGGGTTCTTTCTATAGAAAACGCAATCATATTTATGAAACACACTATACACTGCAGTGTTTACTTCACTGCTTGAAGACTTCGAATGCAACAGCGGCCGTAAGTTTGTGTGTCTGACGGGAGCAAGGACATTAGTGAAGGGGTGAGAGTGAAGTACATTCAGAAATGCAGGTACAATAAAAATGCAAGTAAAAATAAAATGATGTCCCTGTACTAGAGTACTAGACTGTGCTGTAACATCACATGTTGGGCGCATGAAGAGCCAATGTAAGCCTAAATGCATGTTTCTGTCCAATGTCATGTCCTTAAAATGTCAGCCAGCAGCCGGCTAGTGTTCACAAGAAGTGATTTCACGTCGTCCTTGTCGCAGTAAATTCCTTATTGGACGCTAATGCACAATAAACCGGTCTCCAATGAGAGACTGAGAACGTGTCCTTATAAAGTTCTACAGTTCCGGATTCGAACTCACAACGTTGTTAACATATGGAATTCTGCGAAGTCCTGAAAATTCAGACTCTCACAGTCACTGTATTCTGAAGGCTTTTAACTCGGTGTTGTGAATTAATTTTACTCACGTTTCGGAACTTACGGAGTCTACTTTGAGGGTTTTGCCGTTTAAGATTTATGACTTGTTTAAAAAATTATGAACATCATAACAAGTTAAAGGTTTAAGTTATTGTGAAATATCGCTTATTTTTTTTTGCATAAAATATAATATTACTCTAAGAAATATTAATAAAATTTTGTACAAATAGCGTCATACAAGCTATTTGGGGCTAAGCGGGATGAAGTTACAGGAGAATGGAGAAAGTTACACAACGCAGAACTGCACGCATTGCATTCTTCACCTGACATAATTAGGAACATTAAATCCAGACGTTTGAGATGGGCAGGGCATGTAGCACGTATGGGCGAATCCAGAAATGCATATAGAGTGTTAGTTGGGAGACCGGAGGGAAAAAGACCTTTGGGGAGGCCGAGACGTAGATGGGAGGATAATATTAAAATGGATTTGAGGGAGGTGGGATATGATGATAGAGACTGGATTAATCTTGCACAGGATAGGGACCGATGGCGGGCTTATGTGAGGGCGGCAATGAACCTTCGGGTTCCTTAAAAGCCATTTGTAAGTAAGTAAGTAAGCGTCATACAAGTTACCAGTAAGATCATTACTGGGGACCGAACTTTGTCACAGCAGGCTTAGAGGTTAAGTATTACTAGAGTTTTTAAGTGAACGACGCACGTGCATCTAGCAACCGAACTACTTGTCGGCTCACATGATACTAGTTTCGTGAAGTGGGGCAGAACAAAACATGAACCACTTCAGCGATTACACTAATGTTTAAAATTTACATAATAATATAGGCTACTATGTACACTAGAATTCCCTATATTTATTATTTATACTATAATAAACAATGCATACTTACATTGATCAAACTTTAGTTACACTATTAAGCTTATGTACAGTGTTGTGTACTTTAATGCAAGGTATTTTTTTTTCATAATACTATGGCCGACTGAAACAATAACGCCTGAAATTAACGACATTACTTACGAAACATCCTGTAGAGAGAGAGAAATAAATCGTCCGGCCTTAATTAAGGATGACCACGAGGATCCGGAAATTAATAGCAAAAAAATATAATTAATTAAATATGAGTACTGTTTTAAAAATAAAATGTAATAATTAAGCACCACTGATTATCAGTTATAAAATAAAATCTTAGAAGATGACTTTAAAATTATACTTATAAATAAAAGATTTTATTTAAAATTAGCATATCCTTAATTAAGGCCTTCTGAGTGGTATAAATGAAACTGTATAATCTGCAGGGAATCTTTAAGAATTTGCGAGATGATTTTTTGAATTTCAAAAGATGATATTGATAATTGTTTTAAAAAATTATATGTAAATTATGGTAAAGAGCTCCGAGCACCAAAAAATAAACCTGTCACTGACCAATTGAAGAGAGGGATGTTATACTTGGCACTAAGGTAGGGAATACAAGGTTCATAAATGACCCTCTTTTCCTGATCAACCTGATGAGCAAAGCTCGGAACTTGGGGACTTGGGTCGTGTGCGTGAGTAAGGTTACAGGTACAACGTACACAAAGCTCACGCTGCAAGTGCTCAGGGACAGTCGTGTGTACTAACAAAGTGGCCACAACTAATGCCAGGAAGACGGACGAAGAAACTGTTATGTCGAAGCCAATGACATTCAGAGAATTAAAGGTAAACGGTCTGTTTGAGGAAATAGAAAATACGTGTTATTTCGAATGGGTATTATAGAAGTTTGAAAATACATTTTGTTTTAAATTTAAGATACAGAATTTCGTGGATAATTCGGAGGAGATACATTATTTTTTTAGAATGGAGAGTTTATATTTTGTAAGTTGTGCCACACACAAACTAGAGGCTGGAAACGAAATTCATTAAAAGGCATTGCAGTCCCTCAAATTGTAGAAAAATCTGTCCATATCCATGGATCGAAACGTAGAGGAGCTTGCCTAGTAGTGATACACTAATTGAAAACTATTTTCGAGAAAAATTTAGAATATACTTATCTTTCTCAGATACGAGATCAGCTAGCAACTGCTGAAAATCGAACAGAAAACAGTGACAGTGAAAACATTCAGTATTTTAAGTCTGCTACCGAAAAATCTTCGAATGTAGATAGTCATACACTGTAATAAAATGTATACAGCAGAACAGTAAATTTGATATATTTCTCATGTTTATTTTTATTATATATATATATATATATATATATATATATATATATATACTATGAAATTACGTGTTTCAATCTACCATAATATTATCAATATGTTGTTGCAGCCAGAAACCACTTTTGTAGCAGACCTGACAGTACCTCCGTGCTGGAAGCGGGAGTATGTTGACATTGAAGTCCGGTCGCTTAGTCACGTGCAAAGACACAAGTCCCCAAGTTCCGAGCTTTGCTGATGAGCTTGGTTTAGATCTCTCTCCATGCGTATAGTTGGATCTATGATAATAGCCTTTTGTTGTTGCCTGTTTATTGCTATTATATCCGCTCTTCTGTGAGAGTCGTCTTCAGAAATACAGTGGACCTTTTCGTACGGACCTCCGTAAATCATCCTTACTATACAGCGGTAGGTATAATAAGCCCAATGAAGCTGCAGTACAAGACTTGAGGCCTTTTTGGCAACCAAAGGGGCAGAAAAAATAACACTTTAACACTAAAAAAATAGATAAATAGATGGATTTATTCAGCAATATTATATATAGAGATGCACTGCACTAACAGAATTTTCTCTTAAACCCACTGCACGGGTCTTTTGACCGTACGTGCTGTATAAAAACAAGTCTTACTTTAAATTTCACTCCACTGTCCAAAAGAACACACAGATTAATATAAAAATGACACAAGCAAAACACCTTATATAATATATCCTAACCGAACATACAAACAGGCATAAAAATGTATAGTTGAATAGTTACCATTATCCCTTCGTCAATTCGCATCATAAACTTCAACAGCTAAAGTTTTAAGCTGTCTCGCCTCAAGAGGAACAATCCAGTCTTTTGTTCGCATTCTCTATTCCCCATGAGGTCAAGACATGCAAGCGAACCCCCTATTCTGACGTAGCATCAAGGGTTGTAGATATTTTCTCCGGATATGTTCCGTTTCGTCACACTGGGCTGAAATGTGTCTTCAGGAATCCTTTTCCACGTAAAATGCACAGAGGCGCTCTCCATCGTTAACAATTTTATTACCGTTCCATGCCCCCAATCTTAGCCACGCTAAACCTCCTCTACTGTCTTTGTTACAAGAGTTTATGTAGTCACACCTCCACAGTTAAGCATGAGATCTGATTGTAAATGTAGTGAAGATTTTTCCGAACATTGGAGCTCAATCTCTTGCCTCTCGATATCAATTAAACGCATCTTCATGTTATGCGATACATTTCTTCTATTAATTTCTCCTTTTTCCCACACCCATCCCATTCCTATATTTATTTATTTATTTAATAATAACATATACATAAAAACGTTACATTAAAATACCCCGAAAGAGCAAAGCTCGTGTTCGGGGACAGTTCCGTTACATAGATACACATACTTTGTAGACAAAATACTTAAGAAAAAGGTCACATAAAGATTGTAATAAAATTAGTAAATAATAATACTAATAATAACTGAGTGAAAAAAGAGACGATGTTGAGATTGATGGATTAATATTAAATTATTATTAGTAGTATAATTAGTGCAGGTCATGTTGATATAGTAACCAAGATAAAATATAAAAATACACTTAGGATAGAAATAAACTTGTTTTACAATACATGGTACATAATATATATACAAGGAAGTCTGTCATATAAATTTTTAATTCTGGATCTGAAAATTTCATTGCTTAAAGTAGTCAATTCTGGATGAAATTTTATTATCGAATTATATAGCCGTGGACCATAATTTGTATGTGTAGTAAAGCAGCAGATGTGAAATATTTAGGTTCAACTAATTTAAGAATTTCATTTCGTCTCGTATTATGAGCATGTGGCTGAGCTACATTTATTTATGATGCAGCCATCTCTACAGTTCATAAACCTACCCTTTTCCATCCCTCTCTTTGTTGAAGTCCTTATATTTGCAGATATCACACCTTCTAAATTAGTTACAATTTCTGTAACCTCTATCCAATCATGCGTGTTATAGAATATGCTAACCCCTTCCGGCCAATGCCCTCTCATCCCTCTACATCAATTACATGAAAATGTAATGGTTCGTAAACTGTACCTCATCACATGTTTCAGTCGTACACATAATATCAAATTCATCCAAAAAAATCATAAAATATCTGACTGCATCTGTTCAGTTTATAATTTTATGTTTGTACAATTCAATTAATATATACGTGTGCGTGGCATGAAAGGGAATTACTCTTGTCACGCAATTGAATTTCGTGATCAGTGCGTACAGGCAAATATGAAGAAGACACCCTCATTAGGATCAATAGCCACATGTCGATCGTGGTACAAAATTTTGTCCAGTATTCTTTTGAGAAGATTAACTCCATATGTAGATGAAATTATTGGGGATCATCAGTGTGGTTTTAGGCGTAATAGATCATCTATTGACCGGATATTTTGTATTCGACAGATAATGGAGAAAAAATGGGAGTATAAGGGTACAGTATATCAGTTATTCATGGATTTCAAAAAGGCATATGACTCGGTTAAGAGAGAAGTTTTATATGATATTCTTATTGAATTTGGTATTCCCAAGAAACTAGTTCGATTAATTAAAATGTGTCTCAGTGAAATTTACAGCAGAGTTCGTGTAGGTCAGTTTCTATCAGATACGTTTCCAATTCAATATGGGCTAAAGCAAGGAGATGCACTATCACCTTTGCTTTTTAACTTTGCTCTAGAGTATGCCATTAGGAAAATCCAGGATAACAGAGAGGGTTTGGAATTGAACGGGTTACATCAGCTGCTTGTCTATGCGGATGACGTGAATATGTTAGGAGAAAATCCACAAACGATTAGGGAAAACACGAGAATTCTATTGGAAGCAAGTAAAGAAATAGGTTTGGAAGTAAATCCCGAAAAGACAAAGTATATGATTATGTCTCGTGACGAGAATATTGTAAGAAAGGGAAATATAAAAATTGGAAATTTATCTTTTGAAGAGGTGGAGAAGTTCAAATATCTGGGAGCAAGAGTAGCAAATATAAATGATACTCGGGAGGAAATTAAACACAGAATAAATATGGGAAATGCGTGTTATTATTTGGTTTTGAGAAACTTTTATCATCCAGTCTACTGTCAAAAAATATGAAAGTTAGAATTTATAAAACAGTTATATTACCGGTTGTTCTGTATGGTTGTGAAACTTGGACTCTCACTTTGAGAGAGGAACAGAGATTAAGGGTGTTTGAGAATAAGGTGCTTAGGAAAATATTTGGGGCTAAGAGGGATGAAGTTACAGGAGAATGGAGAAAGTTACACAAAACAGAACTGCACGCATTGCATTCTTCACCTGATATAATTAGGAACATTAAATCCAGACGTTTGAGATGGGCAGGGCATGTAGCACGTATGGGCGAATCCAGAAATGCACATAGAGTGTTAGTTGGGAGACCGGAGGGAAAAAGACCTTTAGGGAGGCCGAGACATAGGTGGGAAGATAATATTAAAATGGATTTGAGGAAGGTGGGATATGATGATAGAGAATGGATTAATCTTGCTCAGGATAGGGACCAATGGCGGGCTTATGTGAGGACGGCAATAAACCTCCGGGTTCCTTAAAAGCCAGTAAGTAAGTAAGCCACATGTCGATATGTCTCTATTGTGTAAATATACCTCCTAATCCTTCCCATGTGTCTGTCCCTCTCAGCAATATCTGTACAGTGGCCAGAAGCATAATACTAGAGCACTGCAATCAGACGAAAACAAATGGTTCACCACTCATATCTAGAATCCCATGTACCCAACACCAGAGAATCACGTTTGCATTAAATTGAATTTAAAAAGCAGTATTGTTATAACGCTGAACAATCTTTCCATTGTTTACCGAAATAAATTTAATATAATATGCAACGAGAGTTTAATTTAATACTTTTTTCTAAACGAACATCACTAGCCTGCGTAACAGTAGCAACATTACTTCCAAACGGTAAGAAGCAGTATGAGAGCCTTTACAATTACTAGATTCTGTTTTTATTGTAACATTTTATGTTTTGTGCTCATTACTCCTCCAGTGTCGGGCGCCTCTGGGTTGCAGCCTATTTACCTTTTATTCAAAATCATATCTGACACCAACATGTTCCATTTCACTTATCCTTTCTCGTCATCTCATATAGCTTAATTTAATTTAATTAAAAGTGTTGTTCACAGAGTGATGTAAGTGCCTGGGTGATGCCTGATGGAGTATCCTGCTTGATATTGAGCTTTCTCTTTGTGTAAAGCTCACAACCATGTGTTGGTAGTCATCAGTGCGTCAAGTTATGTACTCCCTTTACGTAATTGAATGGAGTGAAATGAGGCATATTCAAAGCAGTGGTTTCATATTTAATGCATTTTGTTATTATAACCATACCTGTAATTGATGCATTCATTACACTTCAAAATTTAAATTTATATAACGCATCAATTTTATGTACAGTTCTTTAAAAGTATGTGAAGCGTGTTTAACATAAAATTTCACTAATGAGAAGAAATAAAATACCAATGAAAATAACAGAAAATAAATAGATAAATAACTTAAGAGAAATCTAATAACGCTTACAGAAAAAAATAATATATTTTAATACTACATAGAGTTTGACGTTTTAGGCTTGTACAATGACTGTGTTCAGAAGCACAATTTAGAATACCCAAAACTTTACTTCTGAAATAGGGTCATTAAAGAAAGGTTAATTTTTTTTAGGAAATTACACGTAATCTCTAAATAACATTCATAAGCAATAAGTATTAGTGACAGAAGAAATGACAAAAATATACACCAAAAAAATTAGATCGTACACAACTCTCCCAAATAGAAACGTTATTGTTTATTTATATAACTACCAGTGGCGTAGCATGAAATTTTGAGCAGGGGAAGCTAATTCAAGTTGTCTTTCATGCAATATGAGAAAACGTATTACAAAAATATAGTCTTAAAATAAATATTAGTCAATGTCAAGTCAGCAGTCGAAGATTGGTAGGAACCTCATAAGTAACACCAATAAGACATGACCTCAAATGGTACGTAGTAAAATATGATTTCACGGTTTACACATATCTCTAACAAATAGACATGTGTACGTATAACATTAGCTCACTCCCTGTCATAGTTAGAGAAATCACACTATTAACGGACAATAGATACAGTATTAGTATCATTACGTAAGTATGCATCTGTCTTTTGGTTGTGTCCTTCATTTGTCATTTTTTTAGATCACATTTTTGTTCGTAAGTCAGTCTTGATAATAGAATTGTCCTAAAAAATTCATATATATTACTTTAATGTCGAAGTACATATGATATTTCCATGCAGATATTCTGCGTCATCATACGATGAAAGAGTAATGGAACGGAGAAAAATTTTCTCCGGCGCCACTTGAACCCGGGTTTTCAGCTCTGAACGTGCTGATGTTTTATCCAAAGAGATAACCGGATACAACCCGACTTATTTTAGAATGTTCAGAAAGCTCCAACTCTTGGGTTCTCCAGTGGCCGAATCTTGCACCACGTCATAGTTTGCTATGAAAAGGGATGCAACATGTGCTGAGGTGCACTCGATTAGTGACTAGAAGGGATCATTAAAGAATTAAAGTAATAGTATGATATGGTAAAGCTTGGTGATTTAAGACAGGCTTATTCTTGATATTTATATATATATATATATATATATATATATATATATATATATATATATATATACATACAGGGACATCATTTTATTTTTACTTCAATTTTTATTGTACCTGAGTTTTTAATGTACTTCACTCCCACCCCTTCTACTAATGGAATTTCAACTGTTCTCCAGACAGAATCAAGGCTGCTTAAAGTAAACAGCACTGAGTTACTGAGTATAGTACGTTCCAGAAATATTTTCACGTTTTCCAGTGACGAAAGAGCTTTCAATATTGAATCATATTTTAGCACAGGTACTGTCCGTTTGCCTACGTCGCATCCCGTCGATTTGAACCCGGGCTCATATGTACTTCGGTACACTGAAATAATATGATATGCGTAAATCACGAAGTGATTTAAGACGGCGCTTATTCCGTCGGATCCCCGCCAACTAGTCACTCATAACGAGTTCACCTGAGCACATGTGTAGACTTCGGTCCTATGTTCATAGACATCTATGACGTAGTGCAGAGGGCGGCCACTAGAGGGAACCCAAGAGTTGGAACTTAAACTGAGACGATTCTGTCCGGCGTCGGGGTTGTACCCGGTGTGGCTTAGTGGATAAAGCATCAGCACGTAGAGCTGAAAGCCCGGGTTCAAATCCCGGCGCCGGAGAGAATTTTTCTCCGTTCCATCACTCTTTCATCGTATGATGACGCAGAATATCTGCATGGAAATATCATATGTACTTCGGTACATTGAAATAATACCATTTATAACATTTTGTCTCTTCGCCTTCTCGAGTTACACTGCCTCGGCTGCCGCGCGACCCGTCAATTCGTGCTTTAAATTGCGACCCCCGCGTATCGCTAGATGGCGTCACAAGTTTTAACTCAGGGTCACGCTGGATATATTGATCCTTCTTCTGTCGATTGCCGTTTGCTTCAGTGGAATATGGCATGTAGTTTGGTAATCATAGGCGCGACAAAACTGGCCTGACAATGTGTCGGTCGACTGTCTGCGCTGTTAGTCTAGTATTGGGCCGAATTTACAGGCGTATTTCCGTAAAACCCAATTGCAACCTTTTTTGTCACAAGTGTCGCTGAAAAATCCCAGGCTTGACCAGAATTCGAACCCGAATCACCTATGTGACAATGCGACCACCGTAGAAGTCCACGTTTGCCACCTCTAGAACACTACAGAATGTGCAGAAAGAAACATTTATTCAATAAGGAAAGAACTTCGGAAAGGCCCTTTGTTCTCTCTTTCCACAAAAAAATAGAAACCAGAAAGAAAATAAAAACACTAGAATAAGCAGAATATATACGATGGACAGCACAGACTAGTGCGCTCGTACTCTTCACCGATATTTCCAAATATTCCATAAATTCTCACCTGTATTTCATCAAAATCAAATGCATACGCAACTCCCAATTTTTTGTTACATTTTACACGAAATAGGTTTGCAATATTTTCGTAGGGGCAATAAATACGCTTTTATTCAAAGAGGTAAGATTATTTGATGGTCTATAAATATTTATAGGATATGAAAATGTTCAAAGCCCAAGGCAAAATAATAATGTATACCTTTGTTACAGACAGTGATTATTCACGCTTTGTCACATATTTTACAAAATTAAATTCCTTGGCGTCAGAATTCGTTACATGAACTCAATTTAATGCGATATCATAGAAAACCTTAAAAGTACGTAGTTTGTAGGTAACCAAATATATACTCCCACCACATGAAATGTTATCTCTCTCCAATTGGGCATCATCTGGTTGTCACCTGATTTGTCATCAGCGTGTTGCAGTGTTACTATGACACTAATAATAGTCTTGTTAAATTATCTGCCAAAAACTATCCTCTATTTTAAACTAATCTCTAGTATAGAACTAATAGGAAAAAGGAGAGAAAAATGTTTCTTTTCCCAGAAATACCATTGTTCTCTTGAAAATATATTTTATACAAAATGGTTGGAATAATGGTGGTAGTGATGGTGGTGGTGATGGCGATGATGGTACTGGTGGTGGTGGTGAAAGAGGTGGTAATGGTAACAGTTGTAGTAATTGTGATAGATTAATCGAGTTGAAAAAATGTTTTAATATTGTGACAGCGACGTGAGAATCGAACTCACGACCAGCGTCCCGCATGAAAGCAGATCGCACAGGCTCCACGGAACATTGAGTGACGTCGCGAGGTGGAGAGAAGAGAGATATTTCACGCGACGAGTTTGCGCGCGCATCTGGTGCTGGTAGAGAGGAGAGGGCCCTGGATTTCTCTGGAATGCCAAGACGGGTGGAACCTTCGAGGTTACGTCGCTGTGGTTATAAATTACGGTCGCGAAGGAACGAAGAGTTTTCAGTTATTCAGTCAGTGAGTAAGCCAGAGCAAGCAAGCCAGTCAAGCCAACCGGAGTTCGACTTGCGTCCGCATCTGCGTCAGCATCCGAAGGCCTGAGTTCGAGTGCAGTGGACCGCAGTTGGAGGGACCTGAGTTCGAGTGCAGTGGACCGCAGTTGGAGGGACCCGAGTTCGAGTACAGTGAACTGTCTCTGAAGGTCTGTGGTTCGAGATACCGTGAACTCGAGTGACTGAGATAGAAGAACTTGAACTGAGAACTGGTAGTTCTGATTTGTAAATAGTGCTTTGTAAATATTAGTTAAGATTAAAGTTCATTGTTGTGCGTAATAGTCCAAGTAAATTGTCATTGTCGTCGGTGGAGTTAACGAATGCTGTGTTGAGTGAAGATCCAATTGTTGACGAGAGCGTTTAAGGTGAATTGCAGAAAGGAATTATTGTTGTGACGAATAAATTACATTGTTGTTACTAATAAAATTCACAATATACTTTAATACACAATTATTTTTAAATTTAACTTGTGGTCGGTAATAAGTGTAAGTATTAAATGTCGTATATCTGTATATATTGTATCGTTATATTACAATACAACTATTTTAATTACTTACATATTTATTATGAGGCTTATAATTTATTTTATCCATTTCTCCGGGAATTTTTTAGACAAACATAAATAACAAAAATTATGAAGACTCACCTAGTTAATACTGCTTCATTCATGATTTTAAACATATGAGTGCATTCACATGCTCCGAATTAAGTGCCGCTCTACATTTAGTAACAATGTTTCCTGCATCACTAAACACGAAAAAACTTTTCTGTCAACCACTTCTTCACGATCGTTCAATTTAAATCCCAACGTTTCACCGAGTTTACCTTTCAAATTCTCATATGATATAATGGAGTTTATACTCTTCACAAACCACAGAAAACTGATTTTTTCTTTATCAAACTAAAGACACAACCTTGATATAGAAACTCAGTACAGAAACTGCAGCTACAAAACTACAGCGGTCGAAACAGAAGACTGGCCCCTATTGTAATCGATTTTAGGAGAAGAAGGTAGTTACGCTCTCACTTGCACACAGTGTAGACATGGATATTTTATAAAGGATGAGGAGGACGAATCCCAGAAAAATGTGTATTTCATATGCTAGGAAGATGAGCTGACAACAAGGTGGAAGTTTTCTTGGAAAATTATAAAACTTAATAATGGTTTCGCTTTGTGTTTCAACTTTCAATAGAAGTAGGCAAGGTCACAGTCTTCATGTCTCCATCTCTCTCTGAAGTGTTTGTGCAAAGATTTTCTCTACGCTACCTGGTTTACAGTTAGAAAATAACAGTACTATTGTGCTTTTAAGTAAGCAATTTCCGAGAGAGAAATATTGTCGGAATTTTTACTATGAGTTTGTATTAAAAGGAATAATAATTAATATGAACTACAACAGATTAATTTTAATCGTTCAATTATTCGATTAAATATTTTTGATCGTTTAATCTTACAACAGAAACTGATCAATTGATTCCATTAATCGATTAAATCCCACAACACTAGTAGTAATATGTAATTTAATGCGTTTTCAACATGTCATATACAAAGTTAAATTGAAATAACCCTGTAGATTTTCAGAGGGAATAGCTCATGTTTTATGTAACAAAAAAGTATAATACCATATTGATGGAAAGTTCATAGTTTTCTCATAAAAATGTTTTTTCTAAAATGCTTAACACTCTCTTATTCGAATTATAGCATGCAGGTCGTGATCTTTGAGCATATCGATATAAAATCTAGTAAATAATCATTTATCCCTCTGGCGTATTTCAATAGTCAGGCGGTTTTCGTGTAAATTTAATTTAACAAAACCAGTAATTTCAAGCCACTGAACGAAGCGAGTAGATTGCAACATTATCCCCAGAGAGGCAGATGAGAGATAGTTTATCTAGGGCAGAGATGTAGAACTAGGGAAGAGAGGGGTGGAAGCATGGGGAAAGAGTTTGTTACCCTGTCCACAATCCTCTGGCCTTCAATGACGTATCTGTGACGTTTCGCAAGACACTGAACACATATCTCTTCTCCCCCTACCATGTCCAATGACGCGAGGATTGAAAGGAAGGTATGAGTTATGTGTTCAGGCTTGTGACGTCTGCCACAATTGTAGCACAGTTTGGATCCCTGACCTAGGGAGAAAGGTCTGAGATCGTTTACCTATTACATCTGTATTACGAGAAGAAATAGGATTGTGTTAGCGGCGATGTTGCTAGACTGCTGAAACTTCCAACTGAATTGTCTAATTATTCATGTATTTAATCACAAAACGTACTATACATTTTCTCTTCATTTAAGTGTACCCTATCGTCCCTTCCAATCTGCAGGATTATTTCACTTCTATCCTGTATTTCACATTTCAGATTCATTCTTTCTTCACCCACCCTTTTCAACACATTCTCGCATAGGGATACTGAAAACGTGTTTGTAAATAGTACATTATGCAACGAGCCTGTAATGGTAATAATTAAGACGCGAATATGTTTGTTTATGAAACGAGCGCAAGCGAGTTTCATAATTTTCATACGAGCATCTTAATTACCATTATAGGCAAGTTTCATACAACTTTTTATGCTCGACCATATTTCTAACTTGAAATTATTCATAAGTTTTCATGTTATGGTTACGTAAGTCAAGAACGGAACTGACCTGAATTGTGAGATGTGCGCAGACGCGAAAGTATTGATTTTTTCCGAGGCATGAATATCATTGACCTTGATATAACCTAGAGAACATTAGTCTTGATATAACCTGGAAATTGATTTAGAATTGAAAAACGAGATGACAAATTGACTTTATTTGAATATTATTTGCAATTAACGCTAATTATTATAGTAACATAACATAACCTTCTGCGACAGTATTGGATTTCCAGCCTCCGTGACATTTCCCTAGTTGTCTTTCGATTGCATATCCGAGAAAAATCGAAAACCTGAACTTTAATGAATAGGTGTACTTAATTGACATGCATTAAAGCACTGCTACCAAGTGTATAATTACTACATTTCGGCATGGTCGAGCATAAAATAATATTTTTGAGGATTATTTCCTGTAAACCTGCAATGACAAAGAGCGTATTCCGAATCTCACCGGTGAGCAATCCGATGGCATCACGGTGTTCCGAATTCCACCGATGACGTCATTGATGCTCCACCGGTGTCGCACCGGTGCCATCAACTTGCAGAGGTGGTGGCAGTCTCCATCAGCCGCCATCAGTGATTGGTTCTTGATTGGGCGGAATTAGCAGACGAATGACATCGTGCACGAATGTGTCATGGCGGTGTGTTCTGCTTTAGTTCTGCTGTATTGTTTGTAATGAGCACAACGTAAAAACAATATGTTAATGGCTTATGAGCGAACATGTCAACGGACCAGTTATTACTACCGGTTCAAGAAATAAGTTGTTTATGATCTCTTTTATTTGAACGAGATGGCAGTACGGAAATTTCGCAAAATTTTGCTAGCGTAGCACAGATAACAACTTTACAGTCGCCATGACAGCATCGATTCTTCCAGCAGTTTTGTTCCTTATTTTCGTTGCAACGTGACGTCATTGATCCCACCGGACCGGTGAGATTCGGAATACGCTCAAAGCAAAGAATGAGTGTCACGGAGATTACACGTACTTCCCCGTTATACACCGTGTGTATTTAACAATATTCCAATTCCTTTCTCACTTGCGAATTACATTACTGTTTATACAGAGTGTAACAAAAGTTTCTGGTACAGTGAAAATTTTAGTTCTTTTTAAATACTTGATGGTAAATATTACATTTTCAGCCAAATTATTAATAAAGGATTCTATCACACCACAATCAAGTACTACCAACACCTACATCATAAAATTTGATCAGGTTCCTGAGAAAATGGAAACTAAACAAGAGAATAACTATAACAGACTGTTATAGAAACTTTTGTTACACTCTGTATATACATATATATATATATATATATATATTATATATATCGACTCTCCGTCCTTTAAATCTGCTCCAAAAAGAATTATCAAAATTTGTCTATATAAACCTTTTGATTACCCAACAAAATTAATTTTTCAGGAATTTGTATCAAATCTAGAACAAATTTATAAACAAAAATTGCTGATTTACTTCCATAAAAACCACAATAAATTTAAATATGATCCTCATGAATACCAGACGAGACAAAACTACAGTTTCTTTCTAAATACTCCCAAATGCCACACAACTGCTGGATTAAAACACAGCAGAAATTTTGGACCCAAAATATATAATACATTAATTAGAGCTTACCCTGAGCTAAGTACACTTAACACACATAGATTTAAGAAACAAATCAGATTAATTATTTAACTGTTTAAGCCAATTGAGTTAAAATTGTTACTCTAATATTCATGTACTTCTGTATTTTCTATTTGTATATAGACCCTGTTATTACATGCTGTATGTATTTTACCATTTATTAATGTGATTGTGCTCAATGAACTCTCGTAATTTTGTGATATATTTTGTATAACTGATCTGAACTGCGCCCGAGCACGAGCTTCTGCTCTTTCGGGCTGCAATGCCTAATGTAGCTCAAGTGTATAGTATTAAAAATATTATTATTATTAAATATTATTATTATATATATCTTTTTGTTGAACTACCATTTGAAAGATATATTTAAGTGGAATGCACAAAAAACATAGAAAACATTCTGTATAATCCTTAAATATCACTAAAAATTTCTGTAAATACCGTATTCATCCGCACATAACAAAATATCTTCTTGGATTCTCATTTTTAAATAGAACTATAAATGATTGGAATGACCTACCTGCAGCGGTCTTTGAGGGCAGTCTTTCCTTAAGAAGATTCAAGAATAATTTAAAAGTTGTATATACAGTGAAAATTAAAATTAAGGTGACATTCAACATTTAATTTTTTTAAGGTGACATGTATTTATCTAGGCTGACGAGTTTACTTCCTTGGTTTGAATTGTAAATTATTTAAAACTAGCGTGTAAGAGGGCCTTAGACTAGAAATATTTAGCTTAAATGTAGTTCTGTTTATAAGTATGCATAAGGATGTAATTATTTGACTTATTTGAACTGTTGTATCAGTGAAGCGAGGTGAGTCAGTGAAGTTATGGTTTTACAGTGCAGTGAACAGTTCCGATCAGTGATAATTTATAGCGTCAATGAAATGTGTTCTATAGTGTCCGTGAAATGAGTTACAGAGTGTCAGTGAAATGTGTGCTAAAGTGTCAGTGAAATGCGTCATAGTGCCACTATAGGGAATGAGATGAGAGTAAAGTGAAAGACTATTGAAACTTATGTAGGACCTATAGATAATTATGTAGGTTGTATTGTAAAATTAGGTATTTTATTTTATGTTTTATTATTATTGTGTTAAATTGTATTGTGTATTATTATTGTATTGTGTGTAAAATTGTATATGTGTTGTAAAATTGTATTGTGTATTGTAAATTTTATTGTGTATTGGTTATCATTTTATTGTGTATTGTTTATATTGTATATACCACTGCCACCGGGTGCTTGCCCACTTGCAGTGTAAATAAATACATATATACATACATAGTGACCATTAATCCTAGGAAGTGAACCTTATTGTTGTTTAGTCAACTGTCCGAACACAGGTCTGAACCTCAAAAGTGATACCAACAAGGGACCACTTATGAGGCAACTAGGCCAGGGTAGGGTGGCCCGTTCTCTTCTCCCTGAACCCTGTACTACTAGAATAGATTGGTATTCTCTTATTATAGGATATCGCTTAATTTTCGTCAAGTCAAGTATACAAAATAGAATATCACTCTGAAGGCTTATATAAATTCAGCAACTTCTAAGTTCGCGGTACACTACAGAAATTGTCTTAGAATTCACATCATATACGCCCAGAGCAACAATTCAAACGCCTTGACAGCCATCAAAACTGATTTACCTATTTTATTTATTTTTTCTTGTAAGCCTATTATATTTTAGTTCAAAATAATTATTTATAGGAACTGACCGAACACGAGCTTGCTCAGAAGGGTGTGCGGCTATGATTATTCTGTGAATCTTCATTTTGTATCGTTCTTTTCTTAACTCAGGCATGTCAATTGATGCCCATAGGCCCAAGTGCGCGCTTTAGAGCTCAGGACAGCCTGAGCGCTTTACAGCGGAAAGGAAAGAGACAGACGAAAGAGGTATTATATGCCGCTTGATCGAGCTATATTAAAGGATGGCCAGCATTGAAACAATAGATAAAGGGAAGAGAACTTATTAAAACTGTATCCATGGTAATTTTTAGATTTGTCTGAGAAGTATAATTCCATTATAAGAATGTAAGTTTTAATTTTAATGTTCATTTTACACAAGTTTGTTTTTTATTCAAAAACAATATTTTCTGAACTTACTTTATAGAAAAGTGAAATTTTCAGATATGTTTCTTTAGTAGCCTTACAGGTACTGAAGTGATGTTTTTGTAAATCTAATATAAGTATCGTAAATACGTATTACTGAAGATAGTGTATTGAAAATTTTGAAATTATTCGCACGGAAAATGTTTGTAGGAAATGAATAAAACAAAGCAACAACTCTCATAAACAAAAGATATGTGCCCATGTGTTGTAAAAACGTCAAGAAAATAATTTAATATTCCAATCTACCTCTCAGGGAAATGCTGATAGGGATATTCCACGCGTGAAATATGCCATAATGCTGCAGCCCCATGTTTTCATACACCCAAAATAGAAACATCCTCTAGTAGCTATAGTAGAATCTGCCCCAGAAATCCCATAAACTTCTACATTAGAAAATATTGGACTTGATTTCCATTTAACACCCTTACCAGTTCTAGAAGTTTGGCAAAGAGTTACGGAAACAGCCTGTAGGCCTATATTGTTCTTTATTCTCTGACCAAATTTATTACACAAATATTCCCGGTCGGGAAAAGTTACCTGGGTGAGGTTTTTTCCGGGTTTTTCCTCAACTCAATATGAGCAAATGCTGGGTAACTATCAGTGATGGATTCCGGACTCATTTCACCGGCATTATCACCTTCATCTCATTCAGACGCTAAACAACCTAAGATGTTGATAAAGCGTCGTAAAATAACCTACTAAATATTACACAGATCTTACATACATTGAAATATAAATAATGCAAACTCATTTATTAGATGCCAGAAGCCTTACACTGCAACCTGATGTTATTGTGCTTACGATATCTATTCTGTGAATAATTGCTAGCCGAACGGCCGCGCTCTTGTACAAGTACAGCACACCACATCGTGAACTTAACTCGGCCTACGGTACGGATGATGATGATGATGATGATGATGATGATGATGATGATGATGATGATGATATGGGAATTAATAACGATGGCAAAATGAGTTCGAGGCTGAACGCCAGCAATTCTTTTTCAATTGGTTGAGGAAAAACCTCGGAAAAAATCCCAAACAAGTAACTTGTCCCAACCAGGATTTTGAACCCGGAACCGCCAGTTTCACGGTCAGACGGGCTAACCGTTACTCCGTAGCGGTGGTCTCTTCATTACTTAAGCAAAGATTAAAATCGTAGTTAAGTTGGAAACATAATATTTTGCAGTATATTCTTGAAATGCATTCTCCTTTAAAACGTTAATTTTTCCTATTCTGAAACTAGCTCTTTTCTGTTTCAGGTGAGTAACCAGGCAACTTCCTTCGGTTTCTCGTCACGATGTATCGGACCCGGTAAGCAATGAAGAGGAGTTACCATTTTTCAACTGTTCAATGCGACTCGGTTGCTATGAAACCAATGTCTCTTGATGTAGCGCGGTGTGTTCATAGTAATCAGAGTTTGGTGCAAAAAACGAGCCTCACAACAAGGCGAAATACTAGCAGTGCTGTAGTCTCTTTTTATCCATTTATAATATCATTACAGTGCAAGGAGCTCCACGTTTTCAAGCGAAATTTAACGATACCAGAACCTATAATAAATTTAAATATAGTAGCCTACTGTAAGTTCTTGGATTAACAAGGAAAAAGTTACTGTAACTCAAAATGAATATTAATTTGTTCAACATAATCAGATTTTAACCCAATATATTTAGCACTACTGTCATAAAGTAATTCTAAATATTAAAAAAATGTTTGTCTTCGTCTGCAAACCACTCTTTCACAGTACTGTCCCATTCAATAGAAAATTTTTTCCTGATGTTATTTCAATTTCGGAAACAGGCGATAGTCCGAGGAGGCTAACACTGGCAAATATGTAGAGGAGAGGATGGTAATATGGGATAGTCTTTTTTCAGAGTCTCTAATTTGAAAACAACGAAGTTAAAAATGGGATTTGAGGTGATCCTTATAGGAATATCATTTCTCCTTATGTGTGCAAAATCATAACATGATTATGTCAAGGCATCGGGTGTTATGTTTTAGAAAGTGTTGATGCCGCATAATTAGACTTCCAGAAATTAAGATTTCAATATGGGACAGACAAACTGCCAGTGTAAATTCTAAAAAAAATTAAGCTTGGAATTAAATACAATGTTTAAGACATTGACACTGGCAACACATTAGACACAGCATGTATTGATAGTTACATAAAAAATACCAAGTTCTCCGTTTTCCATATTGAATGCCTTAGTTTTGCCCCCAGCACCTTTCATGCACGTTTATCAATACCTTACACATAAATTAGGAGGTTCTAAGACTAGTTTTGTCCTGAACATCTATTTTTCTCACAGAAATAATAATGTTATAATATGGGACAATCCTGTCTCATAATACCACCACTTATACCATGGCATGAAAACTTGGATAAATTTAATTTACAATGGCATTTGATTTCCATGATGCTGGGAAATTCAGATCTATACATCCTAATTTTTTACGCATAAAGGTAATACCTCTACCTTAATTTGTTACTGCGTGACAACCGAGAAAAGCATCCTCTGCAAAAACTTTTAACACTGGCGTAATTAACATGGCCCCCTCTCATATACAACTCTCATTCGATGGACTTACTGCATCCAATTGCAGACAAAGATTATCCGAGGAGGAAAATATACCACTGTACGTAACAGAAGGCGTCACTAGTTTCAGAAAAACAGCCGTATCCCATTTTACAACCCGTCTCATATTACCACCTTATCCTCTATAGGTATTCTCAATCAATTGCAATCCAACTTTATCAATTTTCTGTGTGCGTCTTGCAAAACAGCACACCTTCGGAAATTTTACGAAGAAGTGTCTTCAATTAATAACACGATCCCCTCACAATATTTTACCTTGTTATAACTGGTCTCATAATTATTCCATCTTTGTCCCAAAATAATTGATGCTAAAACCTTTTCTGTCATTTCTGAAAGTGAAATTACTTTGGGTAGAACCAAAGTTTTTTCCGTTCTTTAGGTTTTTTTTTCTTCCCATGGATCGTAGATCGTAATGATGAATCAACTTTTCTAAAAAATTACAGTATCACACAAAAAGTTTAAAGAATCCTTTTCAAAAGGCGGCAAACCGACTTCGAAATTGTCACTATGAGTACTTTCTGAACAACGTGCAGGCAGATAATTTTCTTATTAAAAATTATGAAATAATATGAAAAAAACATTTATAGGAATTCTCAGAGACACTGATTGAACTTTTGAGCTCTTTTGTCGATCATTCAAAATATGTATTGCACGGCATTGATATTTTCTGAGGTGGTCATAGAAACAGATCTTTCAATATGGCATTCAACTTTTATTTACGTTCTTCCTCTCTTACATTCCCCAACCCAATTTTGTACCGTAGCGTAAGAAGAACAATTGAGGGGTTCACAACCAGAGTGGACGAAGTCCATCTGGAATAGTTCTGAGCTATTAAGTCTTAAAGTTTCTGGCTCACGCTTAGCAACCTTCACCTTCCAAAGGAAATGCTGCCCTCTGTGGAGTAACAAATGAGTTATGGACTTTGTTTGTTACGGCAATGAATAAAGCTAAGTTTTCTTCATCCGAGATTGTATTAATCCACAAACTGATCATTGGTGGACTTGGTCCACTCTGGTTGCGAGCCCCTCAATTATCCATCAATGTAGCCACCATTTCCGAATAAACAGAATAAATTTCCTTGCCAGAAGAATAATTCTTTCGAAAATAAGTACTTTAACACGGATCGGCATTGAATGAAGATTGAATTATTTATCAGAAAATTTCTTTAAAGATTCACATATTGATTCGAATAAACTTCATCGACAAACATATAAACAGCATATTCTTTTCCATGGTAATCGATTTCGCTTTTTTTACGACGAAGGTCGAAGACTGACTACTTATATCAGCACCATTTGGTATGTCGTTTTATGTACTGAATACCTATTATTATATATTGTATTATAACTTACATTATATCGAAATCAGTAATAAACCTTCGTAGTATTCCTCAAGGTTAGGTCTACTTCACTTCCCATACATTATGTTGTCTTATTTGCTTGATATATGGTGTGACGTGTCTTACTTCTGGCCTTATGAATATTCTATCATGTGCCGTATTTCTACATTTTCTATACAAGGAAACCTGCCACAATATCAGAACAAATTCCTCTTTCAAAGTTAGTACAAGGATGAAGAAAAGTCTTTACATAGCCCAGCTACCAATACAAATCGCAATATATTATTACAAAATATAATGTTGAAAGATACAGTAAAATATTCGTTGTAACTACAGGTACTTGCATGCACTTTCTGCTTGTAACTAGTAAAGTCACACTATACGTCATAATAACAGGAAGATCTTCATGTCACCAGGTATGTTAAACTCACATGCGTGAAAGTCATGAATAAAATTGTCATTTATTTATTCTCTTGAGACAGAAGCAGTGACTTTTCCTGAAGTTCGAGATAATCCCCTTTGACATGGTGCGATATTCCACACAAATAAATTCTGGCGTTCTAAGTCTGCACAACTCCCCATTCATAAACTTGTCTCATTCAACAACTCTATCAAAGTTGCAGATCCATCTGAGAGCTAATCTTCTCGTTTGTGTCTTGTTAATGAGAGATAATGAGCCTTGTGCAAGGAGAAGACAATGCGACATGTGACGTGCATAATAACGACACACAGGTGATGATGCCTCAGACGAGTGTAGCCCAGGGCTGTCCATGTTGCACTTATGTCGCCACTCTGCTTGTTACTACAATGAGGCTATATTTCACACTTCCAATAATAGGTATGAGGCTCGTGAAGTTATAGTAAAAATTTCCAGGACAGCGACATTCCTGAACTGACATCTCTGAATAGCGGACACCTCTCAGTAACGAGATATTCCCCTGAAGAATTACATGCGCTCTTGTAGAAAAATACCTTCTCAATAGCCGACATTCTTTATAACGGACACGGACAAATATAATTAAACATACTTTTCACTTAATAATTTCTCAATATCGGACGGCTGACGCAGTGAATACATCGTCAGTGATCTGGTAAGCCTCATATAAATTGAGGGAAAGAAGACAGAGGACGGGCACTGGAAAGTTTTCTTTTCTCAATCGTACTATCAGAGACTGGAATGCTTTACCTGCAGACTTACTAAAGACTTTACCAACAACCAAAAATGTACTTAAAAATAGGCTTAAGGACGTTACTAATAGACAGTAGTATATTATACACACTATTTAAAGGGTGTAATTGATATCTTGTTATTTGAAGTGTTCTATCTGTGAGGAAGTGTGTTGTGTCAGTGAAGTGTGAGTGTCAGTGAAGTGGCTGTGCAAAATATTTGAACAGTGAAATGGTTTTGAAGTGTTAGTGAAATCAGGTAGAATCAGTGCAGTGAGTGAGTTGACAGCGAAATAAGTGTAGTGCCGAAAGGTAGTTGTGCAGGTATGAACCTGTCACACTCGTGGGTCTTAGTTCGAACTTAGGATTAAGATACAAATTAGATTTATCATGCTTCATTTAATTTAGGATGCTCCTTGTTATTATTATTATTTTTACTATTATTTACCATTGTTATTAATTATTTTTTATTAGTTGTGTTTATTATTAATTGTCATTATTGAGTGTAAATAGTTACCACTGCCACCGGGTATATACCCATTTGCAGTGTGAATAAATAAATAAATACATACATACATACATACATACCTACATACATACATACATACATACATACATACATACATACATACATACAGACCTGGTTGAGTGGAAGAGAAGGCCTGATGGTCTTAACTCTGCCAGGGAAAATAAAACTATTATACATACATACATACATATACACATACGCACATACATATATACATACATACATATACACATACGCACATACATACATACATACATACAAACATACATACATATACACATACGCACATACATATACACATACGCACATACATACATACATACATACATACATACATACATACATACATACATACATACAAACAAACATACATACATATACTATACATACATATTCGTACAGAAGAGTCCTCAAATACATAGCCCACTCACTAATCCTCTTACCTTGCTCTACAAATGGTGTTGCAGTGGAACTGGTGTGAAAGGTGAAAGAACATTAATTTTTGGAGAAAGATGACGTCCAGGGCCTTCAACTGACTTCTGATATAGACAAGTTATTTATTTAATTACTTATTTATTTGTTTACTTATTTATTTAAAGTAAAGCGATCGGTTTGGAAGTAAATCCCGAAAAGACAATGTATATGATTATGTCTCGTGACGGGAATATTGTACGAAATGGAAATATAAATATTGGAGATTTATCCTTCGAAGAGGTGGAAAAATTCAAATATCTTGGAGCAACAGTAACAAATATAAATGACACTCGGGAGGAAATTAAACGCAGAATAAATATGGGAAATGCGTGTTATTATTCGGTTGAGAAGCTCTTATCATCCAGTCTGCTGTCCAAAAATCTGAAAATTAGAATTTATAAAACAGTTATATTACCGGTTCTTCTATATGGCTGTGAAACTTGGACTTTCACTCTGAGAGAGGAACATAGGTTAAGGGTGTTTGAGAATAAGGTGCTTAGGAAAATATTTGGGGCTAAGCGGGATGAAGTTACAGGAGAATGGAGAAAGTTACACAACACAGAACTGCACGCATTGTATTCTTCACCTGACATAATTAAGAACGTTAAATCCAGACGTTTGAGATGGGCAGGGCATGTAGCACGTATGGGCGAATCCAGAAATGCATATAGAGTGTTAGTTGGGAGACCGGAGGGAAAAAGACCTTTAGGGAGGCCGAGACGTAGATGGGAGGATAATATTAAAATGGATTTGAGGGAGGTGGCGTATGATGATAGAGACTGGATTAATCTTGCACAGGATAGGGACCAATGGCGGGCTTATGTGAGGGCGGCAATGAACCTTCGGGTTCCTTAAAAGCCATTTGTAAGTAAGTAAGTAAGTATTTAGTACTGTATTACTCTTAATTAATTATATTTATTTTATTTGTGTTTTCATATTTATGCTTCTTAATTTTATCTGTTATTTTATTTATTTAAAATCTCTGTATTTCATTGCACTCTGACAATGTCAATAGCAGCCCTGGACATAAAGGAGAATAATTAATATTAGAGGAGAAAAATTCGCTCCGACGCCGGGGATCGAACCCGGGTCCTTGATTTTACGTACCAAGAATGCACGTAATGTAATGTCCATGTTTCTGCTCCATACAATGCCACACTCCATACAAAACACTGTCCACGCCTGTGGAGTAACGGTTAGCACGTCTAGCCGCGAAACCAGGAGGCCCGGGTTCGATTCCCGGTCGGGGCAAGTTACCTGGTTGAGGTTTTTCCGGGGTTTTCCCTCAACCACTCATTTCACCGGCATTATCACCTTCATCTCATTCAGACGCTAAATAACCTGAGATGTTGATAAAGCGTCGTAAAATAACCTACTAAAATAAATACACAGCACTTCACTAATCTCTTCCTTATTTTTTTTCCAGAGGTCCGCAGAAGATACTGCTTTTTTAGCGTTATAAAGTTGTGTTTAATGTTTAATATGTAGAACAAACTGACGTATGAAACCTTTTTATCATTATTTTGACGCCTAATATTTAATATAGTGTTTTTTTTTTCACGAAAAATCTCTTTCCAATTTATACGAAATTATTGGGATTATCTTACAACTAATTAGGGTTAAAACGCGAAATATAATATTTTTATCACGATTGTTAATGCGAAATTCTGTGGTCTGTAGCCCCTTATGTAAGTTACTCGTCGACTGAAACAGGAAACAAGTAAACAGCAAACTACTCCGGTGAGTGACGTCATCTTAGGAACATCTGAGTACAGTAGTTGATCGGGGCACGACACACGTCGCCTTCTATTCTACACAGTAGAGCAGCCGTGGCGAAAAGGCCATGGTTAATCTGAAGCTGCAACCTTGCATAGCACATATGGAGGGAGGCGGACTGCCTGATCATAACTTAATGTTTAGGGCGTGTAACGAAGAAAAAATGAACAAGAAAACATAGGACACATTATCACAACCTAAAATTAACTGTCTTCAATGTCCTCGACAAAGTTTCAAAATCAGGAATTATGTCACTTACTGCCAGTCGTAGTTGATCACGAAGGTATCTGTCTGTCAGTCGTGATCTAAATTTGATTTTTACTATTTTCATTATTGAAAATAATTTTTCACAAACGTAAGTTACAGCGAACATGGCTTCAATAGAGCAAGCGAAAGAACGAAGCTTCAAATATTTATTTTTCCAAAGATTTGAAAAGTTCAATATCTGTGAACATTACATCTAGCTTTCATTTAACGTCACATTGTAAATCTGTGAATTTAAATTGAAAATCTAACCGCATTATTCGTACATCTGCTGTAAAAGAATCGACGTACAGAGATGATAATGATGATAATAGGCCTAATAATTAATAATAATAATAATAATAATAATAATAATAATAATAATTCAACAACAACACTTAACCTTTTAATGTTTCATCAGTAACATGTAGTAACTTAAAATGCCGTTTTATAACCGTTTTCCTAGTAATATTTGTGAACAAATCATACTTTTAATATTTTCATCATATTGTAAGCAAAAGAATGCATCCTCTCATCCTACTTGAAACTTTTTTTTTATTAGGTACATGGTTTACTAGATATTGCGACGATACGCCACTCGCAGTCCGAGACAAATACAAATAGAACGGAGTTTGACTCCAGTGAGTAAGAGGGTGGGGGTTGTAGGTAGGAAGCGAGAGAAAAGCACTGCGAGCCACAATGTGCTCGTGAGTCGCATTTTCGCCGCGGCTGCAGTAGAGGAACTCGAGGACATAGTTAACCTGAAATCACCTTCCTCTCTCTCATCAGGCACTAGGTTTCGCTGCCTGATCATAACTCATAAGCCTCTTACAATATCTTTAACCTAGAGAATTTTTAATAAATGGAAGCAGATTATCAATCCGTCGTATGATTCTCATCCGGGATATGAACCTGTCAACTGAAGCTTTCGCGAAAGATCAAGTGAATTAACAGTATTCAGGTGCCTGGTAGAGCTATTTTTCCAATTCAGTTCACAAGACTCCGTCATAAATATTAGGTGATCACCCCGAGAGGGGTTTGCTAGGAAGGCGTCTTCTTCATTGAAATGCTTGAACTAAATCCACGCAGTACTTGTAATTATGTACCACTTTCTCAGCTACAGTTTTACAATTGTTTTGTTGTTTCAGCATGGTGCATAATAACTCGAATTCATAACTTTTTCGTTACACATCCTTAATTTAGTAACATTCAACCATATTTCGTTAGGCGAGTCATTTCATAAATAATGCACAGGTTGGTAAAACTGTGAAGTGGATGACGCTACAACAATGAAAATTACGTCCGTTGCAGTTGAAGGATTGAGGAAGAAGCATATTCTATGTTTAGGTAACGAAAGCTAGAAATGGAGCCTACACGTGTCTCGGGTACTGTGACGATTGAAGATCAAAGCTCGAATATTATTTGGCAAAATCACACAGATTTTCACAGAGGAGCGGAGATTGTAGTGAGCTTTCAATGGACAGTAGTGCAGTTTCTCGTTGGGCTACTTGTTTTCGTGTAAGCTTAGACGATGATGAAAGCCCAAGAAAGCCGAAAACAGAAACACATGAAGAAAGTGGCGGATGCTCTTCAAGAAGATCGTTGAGCGACGTGCGAAGAACCTTCAGAAGCTACGGGGATTTCACAGAAATTCAGTATTCCATATTTTGACAAAGAATTTGAATAAGAAACAAAATTCTGCACGACTGATCCTTCACTGCTTGACTGCTGAACAGAAGCAGAAACGCCTGGACATTGCAAACTTGCTGACAGAACCATCACGAAAACGAGTAGCTCAACGAGAAACTACAGTATATTACGGTCCACTGTAAGTTCACCACAAACTTCACTCAAAGCACTGTGGGAGTGTGGATTTCTGTGTGGGAGGAAGGGTTTGCCACGTAAAGATCCAATCTTTCGTCTTTCATCATCACAGTATCCGAGACACGTGTAGGCTCCATTTCTATCTCTCATTACCTAAACATAGAGAATGCTATAGACCAAACGAAGACACGTGCTTCTTCCTCAATCCTTCAACTGCAACTGACGTAATTTTCATTGTTGTTACGTCACCCACTTCACAGTTCTGTCAACCTGTGCATTATTTATGAAATGATCCTCGTTTATAAAGAAATAATCGTATATATTCATAGAGAAGGAGTAATGCATTAATAATAATAAAATAATAATAATAACAATAATAATTACAATAAAAATAGCAATAAATACTGGTAGAATTTTAGGAATAAATGTTTATAAAATTGTGAGATTATCTAGTCACAAGAAAGAGTGGGTGAAGAAATCTTTCCACGCCGCGGCGCGCCGACCAAATGCTACTTCGAGAATGATGAGCAAGACTTGAAGCGCGCGAGAGTTACGAGACGAGACTCGAAAGACAAGTGCAACGAACACAGCGAGCGAGAGCGGCAATTAGTTTCGTTCATCTCTTAATTCCTACTATCGGATGCTACCACAAATCTGTGCCAAATACAGGTACCCCCCTGTGCCGTTAAAGTAGACAAGAAGTTCGTTTAAAGAAAGTACAGGGACATCATTTTATTTTTACTTCAATTTTTATTGTACCTGAGTTTTTGAATGTACTTCACTCCCACCCCCTCTACTAATGAAGTTCAACCGTCCTTCACACATATCCAAGACCGTCATAGTAGCCTTATGGTTATAGTAAACAGTACGTTCCAAAAATATGTTCGCGTTTTCCAGTGACGAAAGAGCTTTCAGTATTGAATGTTTTTGCACAGGTACTGTCGTCCATTTGCCTACATCGTATCCCGGTTTCCCCACCAGCTTTTATTCGCCAGCTAGTAGCTGGGCTGTCTTAGCTCTTTTCTGAGAACATTCATTTCTGTTAGTAATTGGACGTCTACGTAATATTATACAACTGTTTAAAATAATTTAAATAAAAGGGCCTCGTTAAGTAATTAACTGTCACGTGATTTCCTCCTTTCTACGACCCTACAACATAACCACTTGGACGGACAGTAGATAGTATGTCTGATTAATTTTATCTTTTCGGATCGGGCAGAAGTGAAGATTGAATTTACAGTACGTAAAGTACTCTTTTATAGAGTAGGTACAGAATTATTTCAACTGAGTTACTAGTATGAAGGACGAAACTAGTAATTGGAATTAGGTGCAATAGTCTATAGTGCGATAATATGCACATTAGAACTGAAGCCTGTATCGAAATGAACGGCCACCATTTAAAAAAAAATGTGTTTAAAGATCCATATTATGATTATTTTTCAGTTTAACTTCATTCTCTATATAGTACGCTAATGTGCTGTAGACAGTATAATATACACTGCATAATGAATACGTCCACATGGACTGCTCAGTTCGTGAGTAAAAACACTCTTTGTTAATACTGTACTGTATTTTAATTAAACAAAAACCTAATGAAAATGATCAAACTCAAAAGTGCAATATTTCCTAGTTTACGTAAATGGATGAACTACTTTTCTTCCCTCCTATACCTAGTAAAGTGATTTGTTTGTATATTACGCCAGTATCATCGAACTCCAGTCGTGGAAGGGGCTAGCAAACGGCGTTGATCCAAAGGTATAGCCAAGTTAATATTAAAAATGTTAGTAAAATTAAATGATGTCCCTGTACAAGTACAATAAAGTACAAAAGTACCATGAGATTTCCACAGTAGGTGCTGGAAATGTCCTCCCTCAGCGTTAATACACAACTGAACACGACGTCGCGTGTTTCTGAAGGTTGAAATGCTTGAAATATTTGTAAATGGGAAATTAATGTTATCGGGGGATACCTTCCGGTAGTATCTGTAAACTTAGAAAAAGCTTTTGACAAAGTGAATTGGAATAAACTAATGGGGATGCTGAAGAAAATAGGTGTGAATTGCAAAGAGATGAGGCTATTCTGTAACCTTTATCTGGAAAAACGAGTGAAAGTCAGAATAGGAGAAAAATGTCAGAAGGAATTGATATAGGGAGAAGAGTACGACAAGAATGACCTTTATCACCTACACTGCTCAAAATTACTTGGAGAATTTAGAGAAGAATTTTATTGTTTTCAGAATATTGGAAGTATGATAGTAGGAGGAAGAAGAACAAAGTGCATAAGATTTGGTGATAATATGGCGTTTTTAGCAGAAGAGGAGACGATAGTATTAAGGATATGCTACTGGAACTACATGGCAGCCATGAGCACTATGAATGAAGTTGAATGCAAAAAAAAAAGACAAAGACCATGGTTATCGGAAGAAAATAAAAAAGGTAAACGTGCGAATTCTAAATGAGGCAGTACAGCAAGTGCACTTCAAAACTGGGTGTTCATTTCAAAATGACGTCACTGTTGTTGGGTCACCGATTTGAAAGTTTCAGCTTATATGAAAAACTATTATTTAAGGCGTTCTTCAATCTGAACTTGAGAACGTGTACGGTAACTTGAACGTCGTAGCAACAGAGCTTTGACTGTGTTTTGTACGCATTTGTTATCATCGGTTGCGTACGGTAACATTCCACAACACAAATCAAATGCTCCGTGTCCAGTTGAGGTTAATGTCAAGAAATACGTAAGGAATCGTCTTAACCCTCTCCCCATATCCCGTATTTCCAAACAGGCCACTACCGGCGTTACGTACGTATCGGTACGTACTCTTCTTTTAACTTTTCTGCCTCGTAGGTTATACACCTCTGCGGAAGTGTAGGGATATTGAATTCTCTAGGCTCATCGGCTAGCCACATGACGGCATACAGCGAGCCATGACACATTTTGAACTGAAAAAAAGAATAGCAGTAACATGAGCTGATGCCAGGAAGTCAAAAGGGGGATAGGAAAGGCCAAGGAAGCTTTTAACAGAAATAGGAGCTTCTTCTGCGAATCTCTGAAAAAAAGATAATTTGACGGAGATAACAACTCAAGGGTAGATTCACATTGTATCTATGAGGCAACCACCGGAGGCATATATTATATGGAGTTTATGGCTGGAAAAGAATGCGTGATATTGTGAATAGTATGGCCGGCTTAGCCATGCAGCACAATCGGCAGGCAACTCATTCCATAACGGGTGTACATAAAATCTACTTGGGCTGAATTGACTAGGGATTCATGTCCCGCCCGGTAAGAACTTCCACCACTCCTACCTCCACTTCTCCAGAACAGAATAAAACTTTGTCTTGTATGGGGAATCGGAATTAGACCTTTGGAGTGAATAGCTATATATTACTCTCTTTCTGTTGGATATCCGACGGAATCCCAGTTGGAAGAAGAAATGTTATCAGTGCTTCAGCATTACACAGAAAGTTAAAAATATTCAATATTTTAGGAGTGGTAGTATTCATCAAAACAAGGCAAAAAAGTATAATACACGTGGATACGAAATATTAATATCTTTCGAGATATGAGTACTTATTGATCAACATCATAGGACAGACCTGCAGAACTGTAGCTCCTCAGAGCGACTGCCTTACTACCCCTTCTTACCCCACCCACCTTTTCTACCAGTGCTGTCGTAGCGCTCTAGTTATGTTCGGCTGCATCAGCATTTATTCTCGCGGCGGCAGGTATACAATACGCTATCAAGGTTACAAATGAACAGATAATAAAATCCATAGGAACATACCTTTAGAAAGTAAGATAAATATGAATGAGGGAAATAAATAAGTTAAAAGACACGTGAAATAAATTTTAAAATGTATGTGTGTATATAAAGTAAGAAGGTCTACCTATGTACATATCCTCCTATTACTAGTAAAGCCGATTAAGACCACTTTTTGTGTAAAATAAGTCCCCAACTTGTCTTTCCGTGCTTCGTTCTACTAGAATGTAATAAGTCCAAAATGTTGCATGCAGGCAACAAACCAATTACTTTATTTGAAGAATTTATTATGATCTTTCGTGCATTAATAAAGTTTTAATTCCTGCTTTTACAAAATCTGAATTACTGGTCTTAAGCGGTTTTACTAGTAATAGGACGATAAATAAATTGTACGTTGATAAGTGAGTGATAGCTATATGACCGGATGTCAATGCTGCCATTCAACATTGTAACGCATTCCAGCGATATAAATAAATGAAAAATAAATAAACATGTAAATAAATGCATACATACATATATACATACATACATACATACATACATACATACATACATACATACATACATACATACATACATACACGCGAACTGCAGTTTAAAGAGAACTGAAACATGGCAAAATCTAAATTCTTCTTCCAAAGGAAATGGGAATATGATTATTTTGTTGTAGAAGACGGAAAAATTCCTTGTTTACTGTGTCCCATGAAATTTATTTCTACTCGTCATTTCAATATTAAACCACATTTCAACAAAGCCCATATTAAGAATTATGGAATGCACAAACTTTCTGGTAAATTCATTATTACGAACTGTATATTGATTATTTATATACTGTAAAATTAATGACGCCACTCGTTGTGTTCATTTTGAATTGAAATTAATAGTGACTTTCAAGGTTCATTGCTTAAATGCTATAAATTTATGTTTCCGTAGGTGATGAAAGGAGGAAATTTTTCGAAAATCTAAAGTAGGCTAGGTGCAAAGAAATCTCAAAGAAAGTACCGACAGGAAATGTAGCATAATTTTATACATTGAAACGAGATAACGCATTATAAATACAATGAATTTATTACAATCCTTTTTTTGAAAATTACTGTGCCGCCACTGATGGACCTTGCATGGACAGAGAATGTAAACAACTCTACGCGGAAGTCCATCATCCTCAATACAAGTGGAGTGAGGCTGACGTCATATTTCCCCTACTTACGGGTTCTACAGGTCTGTCATAGGAGATGCTCAGTACTCATTGCAACGCAACCTTCTGCCCTACGTCTTAGGGCAGGTATGCTCATTCTCTGACTCCCGATTACGTTCTGTAATCACAACCTTGGGATTTAGAGCGTGCTGTTTCCCGTTCGAAGCTCCACGGATGGCTGCAGAAGGCAGTTCAAGTACTTAGTAAACGCACGAACAGTGCGGGACAATGTCACAGTCAAAACCTTCTGTAGGCAAATGATCATTCCGTACAGTGTGGGAGGAAGCCTATTTTTGTTGTACGTTCGGTGACAACGGAAAGTGATTACTATATTGTAAGGTACTGTCAGGAATACTACTGAGCAATGTAAAACGACATTATAGGCTCTGCTATCCAGAACATGCCGAAGTGACAGGGAAGCTGTTTTCTGTAATATAGCCTATTTTCATATACCAACGTTATTATTATTATTATTATTATTATTATTATTATTATCGTTATTATTATTATCGTTATTATTATTATTATTATTATTATCATCATTATTATTATTATTTACTTACTTACTTACAAATGGCTTTTAAGGAACCCGAAGGTTCATTGCCGCCCTCACATAAGCCCGCCATCGGTCCCTATCCTATGCAAGATTAAGCCAGTCTCTATCATCATACCCCACCTCCCTCAAATCCATTTTAATATTATCCTCCCATCTACGTCTCGGCCTCCCTAAAGGTCTTTTTCCCTCCGGTCTCCCAACTAACACTCTATATGCATTTCTGGATTCGCCCATACGTGCTACATGCCCTGCCCATCTCAAACGTCTGGATTTCAAGTTCCTAATTATGTCAGGTGAAGAATACAATGCGTGCAGTTCTGTGTTGTGAACTTTCTCCATTCTCCTGTAACTTCATCCCTCTTAGCCCCAAATATTTTCCTAAGCACCTTATTCTCAAACACCCTTAACCTATGTTCCTCTCTCAGAGTGAGAGTCCAAGTTTCACAGCCATATAGAAGAACCGGTAATATAACTGTTTTATAAATTCTAACTTTCAGATTTTTGGACAGCAGACTGGATGATAAGAGCTTCTCAACCGAATAATAACACGCATTTCCCATATTTATTCTGTGTTTAATTTCCTCCCGAGTGTCATTTATATTTGTTACTGTTGCTCCAAGATATTTGAATTTTTCCACCTCTTCGAAGGATAAATCTCCAATATTTATATTTCCATTTCGTACAATATTCTGGTCACGAGACATAATCATATACATTGTCTTTTCGGGATTTACTTCCAAACCGATCGCTTTACTTGCTTCATGTAAAATTTCCGTGTTTTCCTAACCGTTTGTGTATTTTCTCCTAACATATTCACGTCATCTGCATAGACAAGAAGCTGATGTAGCCCGTTCAATTCCAAAACCAGCCTGTTATCCTGAACTTTCCTAATGGCATATTCTAAAGCGAAGTTAAAAAGTAAAGGTGATAGGTGATTATTATTATTATTACTATTACTATTATTATTGTTAATGTGGTGATTTTATTCTAGCAGAAATAGATATTTTGATAAAATAATTTTTCAGGTATGCAACGTGCACTACAACTTCAAGAACTGAAAGCACTTCATGAAAGGCCAAAAATTGAAGAGAGTCGAACAATTTAGAGTCTATGTTTTGGAGCAAGTTAGCCTATGTAGTATGTTGGGAATTACTTAAGGCACTAAAACCCTTCACGGATGGTGAACTTGTAAGAGATGTATGGTGCCTGAACAAAATATAGTTAATTATGTCTCTGTACTGCAACAGTTCAAATGTGAATTCACAGAACATAGATTTAGTGATTTTAGACGTACGGAGAGTGATATTAGTATTTTTGTTAATCCTTTCATAGTAAATTTAGTACAATCCGTGAGAGTGCAGTTCCAGGACAAGTTAATTGATTTACTAGAATTCAGAACTAAATGCAGAGAATATGACTTGACAAGCATAGAATTATTCAAAAAATGAACAAAACTAAATATTACAAGATGAGCTTATTCGTTGCCACTATGTTAGCTACCTTCACCTCGACATATGTGTGCGAACAATTATTTTCGAGAATGAAGGTTACTAAATCCAAACATAGGTCCCGATTAACAGATGAGCATCTTTAGTGCATTGCAGTAAATTCGTTGGAAATAGATTCCCGATTACTTGCAGAAAAGAATGCAGATGTTGAATAGACCGCAAAGTAGACTATATGGTGGAATATGAAAATGATATTATCTATGAGGAGGTCGCAGGTTCGATTCCCGCTCGAGGTTGTAAAAATTTTTCTTTCATACCATGGCATGATTGTGACTATAATAGTATTTAAATTCATTATCTATGATATTATTATATCATAACTATATTAAATACTGTATAATAAATAATGTAATAACTGAATATTGCAGTGTATACTCTTTTCTTTTTCAAGTTCAGTTTATTATCCGTATTTCTAAGAGTGTAAGAACTATGCCACAGGCGGTGCTGCAACGTAATTGCGGAGCCCAGTCCGTACACAGTGTGTGTTATGCAGTGCAGCATCATCCGTGTAATCGGGGCTTTTACAATTTTGAGCATACCTGTCTTAGGGGCTCACACCTTATTGCCCTGTTTTATTGTATTTCAATACAAAATTACGTTGGGCATTTCGTATAATGTTCACGAACAACTACTCATAATTGGAAACATATTAATTTTAGGACCCATGCTTAACAGGCCTGTTTTCCTTGTTTTTATGGCTACCATCATATATCAGATTCGAGTCCTCATGGGGGAAGAAATTTTCTCATGAAATTTCGGCCAGTGTATGGGACCGGTGCCCACCCAGCATCGTGATGCACTTGGGGAGCTACGATAGGTAGCGAAATCCGGTTGCGAATACCAGCTATAACGGCTGGGGGGATCATCGTGCTAACCACACGATACCTCCATTCTGGTTGGATGATCGTCCACCTCTGCTTCGGCATGTAGGCGTGAGGCCAGCAGCCGGCTGGTCGGTCTAGGCCCTTCACGGGCTGTAGCGCCACGGATTATTATTATCATATATCAGATATCTGAATATTCTTTTTTCTTTCTTTTTTTAATGGATATCACAGTGAGTATTTCACGAAAGATATTAATATTAGGACCCATGTGTATTAGACTTTTTTTTTGTTTTGACGAATACTACCACCGCCCTGTACAAGTGAAGAAGAGAACAAACGTAGACAGAAACTGAGATCTGCACATGAACACACAGAGAAGTGTATGTGATTCTTCATACATACATACATAATTCATAAGTATGAACATGCATAGAAATACACGAGAATTTATTCGTAAGTCAGGTCTTATATTGAATAAATAACACACTACACATCATCAGCTCCATAACGGTGTATCTATGTCATACAAATACTAAAAATTGCATATCTCATCCGAAGTACGTGATCTGAAGCCGGTCTGACTCGTAAGTTTCCATTTTCGCAAACCGCAGACAGCACATGCGGTTCATTTTTGGCACGTAACTCCCGATACCGTGACGGGATACGACACCGCGTATCAATAATTCACGTGCAATTTCAACACGTCGAGAAACCATACGAAAACCACTGCAACCCGGGGCTTCGTAAAGCTTCTGCACAAAGCGGCGACCCTGACTGGATTCCTGCCGAGCTGTGTGTTCACTAATGCTGTCTTTGTCTCTGCTCCACAGCTTCTAATATTCTAAGTCCTGAGATTTCCGTCCTCAATTAGACAGATGTCGTTTATTAATTAATGTGAAACGATTTTTGGTGATACTACCGTGTGTTTAGGCATAATTTCTCCGACCTTTCGGAACTAAAGGGTTTAGTCTATTTTTCAGTATCACTTTATATTCTACTACAGTAGCCTACATAACGAACGCTTGTATTTCCCTATTTTGACTATGCTGACATTTTACTGACTGACCTTTCCAGCGACAACAAAACGAAACTTCAACGTGCTCATAATTTGTGTGTACGTTTTGTAAGCAATGTTCGTAAATATGATCATATTACCCCATCCCTGGAAGCAATAGGTTGGCTTAAACTAGATAAGAAAAGAAATCTACATTCACTTCTCTTCTCTTCCAAATCTTGAACTCTTCTATTCTTATTCCTGTCGTTTCGCTTCACTTACCTTTCTTCCCACCATAATCTGAATACACGCTCTCGTCATGAAACAATACTAACAATACCATCTCATCGCACATCCTCATACTCATCCTCTTTCACAATAGCCCTGCCAAGACTCTGGAATTCGCTACCTGCTAGCATCAGGGACTGTCGAAATAAAATTGAATTCAAACGCAAACTTACTAGGCACTTGGTCAGTAATTGATTTCTTGTAAATAGTTTCCTTAATCTATCACAAAATATTTCAATATCCGGTAATTTCATCACTATACAGTTTTGTTATTCTAGGTTTAATTTGTAATTCAGTAAATATAAAATATTCTTTGTTTTCCTATGACTATTACACTTTTACTACATCATACTACTTTTGACCAATAAAACGGTACGAAAAGACGTATTTCAACCAATCATGGCTACTTATCGCACAATTTTTGGCGTTATTTGTTTAATTTTATCGCGTCCCTAGCATTTGATTAATTTTATCGCGTCCCTAGCATTTGTTTCTTTGTTTGCCAACATTTCAAACTTCGCTGGTCTGACGTCAAAAAAAAAAAAAAAAACAAAAAATAAAAAAAAAAAAACAGAAAATTACAAACCACTCCAGTCGATGCACAGCAGTTTCAAATATGACTCGCATTGGCATTCAAGAACAAGAATTAATAAAGATCACTGGTCATACCTATGCATCTTCCCTGAAATCCTATTTACAAATAAATGAAGAGCACCATTCGGAAATCATGAATAAGTTGAGGAATACACCATGTACATCAACGAGTTGCACTTCTTTTACGCACACGTCTAATATAAAACACTAACACCAACCACTAAGACATTCAAATTTGAAAAATTTACTTTCAATAATTGTTTCTTTTAAAATTATTCATGTTTATTTTTATGTCATCATCGTTAATTAAAACTTGTCTTGTTTATTTCATCATCCCTAATTAAAACTTTTGTAACACTTGTTTATATTATTTAGGTTATGTTATGGGTTGTACTATATGATATTATGGATAGTCACGTATCAGAGATTGTTTAATACTACGATTTATTGAAAATCATCTGTAAAGTGACGTTGATTACTGGGATCCGGATAATTGAAGTGGAATGCAACTGTTTTAATAAAAATGAAATTGAATCAACAAAGCCTTCTTAACTAGTAACCGTCCACAGAGTTCAATGAAGATTTCATAGTTGGCCCACCTGATAACAGCACATAATTATAACACACCACTGCCTTCTAGCTTTTTGCCTCGTTTTATCGTGACAACGCTTTTTAGTTCTTTTAGCATGATTATTATATTATTTATGTATTTGTGAAGATTAAGAATTTTAGATAAGTCAAATATTTTATTGTATTGACGCGCCCTTCTTAAACTACTAACCTTCTTTGCATCTAGCGTAATATTTCTAATGTTGAGATGGTACAATAATACATTAATTGAAGACAGTTGTATTTTCGTAAGTCAATATTTTATTGTATTAGATTACTTGTTACTTCTAATCTTTATATAATTTCTTTAATCGTGTAAATCAATTAAATCCCACTAGAATTTTTATTTTCTCTAGATAAATCAAAACCTCTAGTGAAATTAATGTCGATAAATTATCTAGCTTTTATTTGTAATCTTTTGTAAATTTGACTAATTTAATTGTATTTGTAATTGTAAATTTAATACTAATTGTAATTTTATTTGTAATTGTAAATTTAATACTAATTGTAATATTATTCTTCATATTATAGTTGGAATCTCCTGGTAGAGGGGCAGAGAAGGCCTGACGGCCTTATCTCTACCAGGTTAAATAAGTTAATACTATTAATAAATACTACTACTAAAACAGTGTTATTTGTACAGTTCCATTTTCGAATAAAATGCAGATTTGTCTTATGAAAATGTACAATTTCATTTCTTTTCATATCAGAGAACCATTGAACATGAATTTTGGAATATATTAAAATAAAAAAATAAAATAAAAGCTTCTGAATTAATTAAACAAAACAAAATAAACACAAACATGTCCAATTTCTGTGTAACAGTCTTGTTTGTACACTTTGATTATTTACACTTTTAAAAAACAGTATCTTGTAGAATAACCTTTCCACTTTATTACTGTTTGGCATCTTCTTCTCATTCATTTTACCAAGTTTTTACACTGTTCTGGTTTGATTTTAGCCCATTTTTCCCTCACTACACGTTTGAAACGTTTGAATTCTCTGCTTTATAAACTCCTGTCCTTTCTCAAATTTTTCCTGGGATCAAAAGGTTTCCAGTTGGAAATGTTCCATGAGCCAATCTTATTGATTTGAGCAGGGGTTTGTCATTGTATTGTTGGAACATATACACAACTGGCATCCCTTTTTTGTGCACTCTGCCTAACATTTGATCTTAAAAAAATTTATTGTACACATACTTAACCATAATCCCATCTTTTGTCAATATTCTTTGCAACATACAGCCCCAAAATACTGAGTGTTTCACCTAGAGTCCACACCTGTGGAGTAATGGCTAGCGCGTCTGGCTGCGAAACAAGGTGCCTAACATTTGATCTTAAAATGTTGAGGTTTTATGAGTTTCCCTCAACCCAATATAACCAAATGCCCATCTTTGAATTCAATTTCACCGGAATTATCACCTTCATTTCAGACGCTAAATAATCAAGATGTTGCGTCGAAAATAAGTATACGTGTTTAAAAAAAATCACCATAGGTAATGTGTTGTTTCTGTCGTTATCTGTTTTGGGCTCTTTCCATATCCTATGAATGCCATCGGAACCATAAAGATTTATCTCCGTTTCATCTGACCAAATCACCCTGTTCCAAAATTCCTCATCCTTACCAACACGTTCTTTATCGAAGTTCAATCTTCGAGCTTCATTTGTCTCACTATTGTACGGCCTCTTTCGTGTCTTCTGCCATGGTAACCATTTTTCCACAACACACGCCGGATAGTTTGATCACTGATCTTCGTGTTTGAAGACTCTTCAATCATGACTCGAATTTGTGGCACACTTATTCTTAGATGTATGATAAACTGATTAACTATGAATCTCTCGTCACGTGCATTTAACAATGTTTACTTGGTTTTTCTTGCCAAATTATTCCAAGTTCCATGATTTCGAAATTTTTCTACAATGTGTTGTGCTGTAGAATATGTTTTGTGCACCACTATACCTCTTTTCCTATACAAATAGTCCTTCAGAGCCAGGCGAACAGCAACTGTCTTTAAATCGGAACTGAGCTCCTTACGACGCTCCATTGTACACAATTCTGAATGACAGACTAACAGCAAGTGACAACCCTGTGCACATTGCATGCTTGTTTACTGTGTGTCTAAATGTAACTACCCTCTGTCCGTGGGGTAAGTGTACGAACAACAGTGTTACATGAATTCCACGGAATATGTTATGTTCAAAATTTGTATGTAAGTAACAGGTGTATGTATAGTACATTATGCAACGAGCCTATAATGATAGTAATTAAGACGCAAGTATGTTTGTTTATGAAACTCGCTTGCGCTCGTTTCATAATTTTCATACGAGCGTCTTAATTACCATTATAGGCAAGTTTCATACGATTTTTATGCTCGACCATATTTCTAACTTTAAATTATTCAGAAGTATACATTTTATTTGTATCTGACAGAAGATCGGAAGTGACCTTGTTCATAGCTCTTGAATTGTGAGATGTGCGCAGACGCGAAAGTATTGATTTTTTCCGAGGAACAATAATGTCATTGACCTTGATGTAACGCAGAGAATGTATAACCTGGAAATTGATTTACAATTGAAAAACGAGATGACAAATTGAGTTTATTTGAATATAATTTACAATGAACGCTAATTATTATAGTAACAGAACATAACCTTCTGCGACAGTATTGGATTTCCAGCCTCCGTGACTTTTCGCTAATTGTCTTTCGATTGCATATCCGAGAATAATCGATACTTGCGGTTTTATAACGGTACAAAGGTGACTTGTCATTGGCTGAACACTTGAACTTTAATGAATAGGAGTACTTTAATGAGGTGCATTAAAGGACTACAGGTGTATAATTACTACATTTCGGCATGGTCCAGCATAAAATTAATTTTATTCATGTCATTCATTCATATTTAACTCATGAATTTAGTTTTATTGATATATTTTGAATTTTAAGGTCATTTTAGAGATTAGTATAATGATATATGTGGTGTAGAAACGACACTTATATACTGCATATTGTACGCAGGTGACAATTTTCTCTTATATTCACACAACTCAAATGGGCTGACTAGACGCCAGAACCCAACTTTGAGTGCACACAAATTCTGTGTGGCTTAAACTGTTGCTTTCTGTTAACGTACCTCCATTAACGAATGTATTATGCAAATCTGGCTTTCAGGTAGTAGCTCTCTGTAAAGCAGGTTTGAATAATTTGAAGGAAAAAAATTGTACGGTGTCGTTTATAGTTCCTGGGGTAGCTCAGTCGGGAGAGCATTTGTGCGCTAAGCGAAGGGTCCCGGGATCGACACCCGGCCCCGGAACAATTTTTCCTTGAAATTATTCAGAATTTCATGGCTTTTCTTTTACTTGTGTACACTATGGGACTGTATTCTGTAGTTTATAGCTGAAATCGGTCAATATACTTTTCACTAAGATTATGAAAATACTTTTTTAATCTCTTATCAATTTTGTTAATGTATATAGGGCCTATGTACATATATCTATGTCTACATGTGTGCGTGTATGCGTTGTGCGTGTGTGTAACTTTATTTTGATAATAAATTCTGATCTATGTTATTTTTAGTTTAATAAATTTAAGAAGAAATTAAGCAAATTATTTAGTATTCATGTACTTTTTTTTCTTTTTATTTTTCTTAATTTCAATGTACCATTTACTAATTTCAGTTTATATTCTGTTCTTGATTTGATTTTCTTCCTTTATCTTCGTAATTATCCCTGTTTTGTAATAATAGTATTGGTTTTGTAATTTTGTTGAATTTTTGTTATGATCCCTTTAGTACAAAGTAGTTATTTGTAGGAACGGTCCCCGAACACGAGCTTGCTCAGACGGATGTGCGCTACGTTCATAGTAGGTATTTATTTTGTACTGTATGTAGCAATAAATACTAAATACATAATTTAGAAATATATTACATGTTATAAACTGAAACACAATTAGTAACGGGAATTTTTTCGAATGAAAATATGAGAGGATTTAACCACCAAAGCAATTGTTACAGGACTCACCCCTGAGCTGAATATGAACCCCAAGATGCGCCCTGCTCCCCCTCCCCCATGGGCCCACATATTGATCTTGTTGCGGACCCAACAATCCGGTCGCTGGGCCGACACAATTGAGTTCAGACTTTGAGCCCCTCACATTTGTATAAACGCAAGCACACATATACTATACACGAAAGAGATAATATTGTGTTTACGGTATTTTGCAACTATTTGGACTCTTCCAAATTAATACATTAATTATTGCTTTATAAAATAGCCTATGTTATATCTTCCTGTCACACTCCGCACCAAAATGATTACAGAACATGTATAAAAATTAAACGTGTCATGCTACTCTTCAAACATGTTGTTAGGGTGATGCAATTGATGCCAGAACAACATAAATAAACACACAAGACAAGAGACACACAAAGGATGTTTATAGAATGAAGATGAAACTTAATTTCCCTGCCTGGAAACGAATTTATGACTAATTGGATGAAGGCCATTTCGATAGCTATTACGGCTACATAAGTTTCATTTCCATGACCTATTTTGTAATTTCCTCCTTTCTCTTTCGCTTCCTCCTCATTTTTCAAGAACTGGAAGAGACCATTTTTATTCATATCCATGGCGATAGCTACAAACCAAAATTTATAATCACAAAGAACACTTCTACAGGGATATCATTTTATTTTTACTAATATTTCTAATATTAACCTGGCTATACCTTTGGATCAACGATTAAGAACCGGAAACACCGTTTGCTACCCGCTTCCACGACTGGAGTTCGATGATACTGGCGTAATATACAAACAAATTACTTTACTAGGTATAGGAGGGAAGAAAAGTAGTTCATCCATTTACGTAAACTAGGAAATATCGCGATTTTGAGTTTGATAATTTTCATTAGGTTTTTGTTTAATCAAAATACAGTGCAGTATTAACAGTGAATGTTTTTATTCACGAATTGAGCTATCCATGTGGACGTATTCATTATGCAGTGTATATTGTACTTTCTAAGCACATCAGCATACAATATACAGAATGAAGTTAAATTGAAAAATAATCATAATATGGATATTGAAACACATTTTTGAAAATGGTAGCCGTTCATTTCGATACAGGCTTCAGTTCTAATGTTCATATTATCGCACTATAGACTATTGTACGTAATTCCAATTCCCAGGTTCGTACTCCGTATCAGTAACTCGTGTTGAAATAATTCTGTACCTACTCCATAAAAGAGACCTTACGTACTGTAAATTCAATCTTCACTTCTGCCCGATCCGAAAAGATAAAATTACTCAGACATGCTATCTACTGTCCGTCCAAGTGGTTACGTCGCAGCGTAGTAGAAAGGAGGAAATCACGTGACAGTTAATTACTTAACAAGGCCCTTTTAAGTTATTTTAAACAATTGTATGGGTCAAATATTACGTAGACGTCCAATTCCTAACAGAAATTAATGTTCCCAGAAAAGAGCTAAGACATCCCAGCCACTAGCATTTACAGAGAGGCGAATAGAAGCAGGTCGGGGAAACCGGGATGCGAAGTAGGCAAATGGAAAATGATGCAATATTGAAAGCTCTTTCGTCACTGGAAAACGCGAATATATTTTTGGAACGTACTGTTTACTATGACCGTAAGGCTACTGTGACTCTATATGCGGTCTTGGATCTGTGTGGAGGACGGTTGAACTTCATTAGTAGAGGAGGTGGGAGTGAAGTACATTAAAAACTCAGGTACAATAAAAATTGAAATAAAAATAAAATGATGTTCCTGTACATGAGAGCCCATTAGAGTGTCACAACCCAGAAAGACATCTCAAATTTACCCTCTAGAACGATGGTTCTCAGCCTTTTTCAATGGCATAGCATTATTTTTAACTTAGCAAATTTGCTGTATCAGTAACCAAATGTATTATGCGAAAACGTCATATGTCGCTCCCAGAATCATAATAAACGTTTCTTTGCTCCAATACCAGTAATTCATTGCCTTATTTAGGTGCAATTAATTTAGAATCGGTTACTATTATTCAGTTGAATGTTCCATAAAATATACAGAAAATAGCTATATATTTTTATACTTATGATAATTCATATTTGTATATCACAATGCTCTAGGTATCAAATCCAATATAATTATCGTTATATATTGCGGGTGGGTAGGTAAACTGCGTTAACTCCACAGATGGCCGAAATTGAGTTCATAAGTTCAGATGATAGAGCAAAACGAGACGCACGTTTGTGTATAATTTGGTAACTCCAATTTTTGTTAGAACCATAGCTATGTGATTGTGTTTTCTGCGTTGATTCGCCAAGAGTCTAAGAGCACAGTTATGGTTGTGTGAAATATGTTAACTCCAGTAGTTGACAATTAAAGCGTTTGCCACAACTTTTAGAAAAAAAAAATTTGTTTCGAGAGGCAGTTACACCAGGTACGATTTATTTCGCTTATAAATTTTACAACGCTCTGAAGTGCCAACAATGGAAAAGAATTGATAATCACAAAGAATTCATAGACGTTTCGCAGCACGCGCTACGAGCGTACTAAGCTAGCTCCAGCTATCCACTGGTTACTAGTACAGAATTCAAATCATATCCTATCGCTAACACTGGTTTATGAATACGAAAAACGCTGATCATCCACCGGAAGCCCGCGCTAAAAATGTCTATGAATACGGCCCAAAGGCTCAAATACTTCATCCCAGAAGATAAAAGCCTAATGTTTTGAATAATGTGAAAAAGTTCTTGAAACTCTCTGAACATTTGAATGTCACTATGCATTTCCTCCATTAGTCTTGTCTATGCTCCTACCCTCAGACACTTACAGCTGTTTTCCTAATCCTTCATCCGCAGTATTTTGTATCTGCCTCACGTTTCGTTTTCTTCCTTGGTTTATTCTGGTCCGCTGTTTCGTACTCAAAGTCGGCGTCAGATACCAACATTGTGCATCTCTCGTTTCATTGATATTGGAGTTTTGTGTCCTCTGCATTTTTTCTTTCTTCCTAGTGTGTTGCCTTGACGTACTCATATTTTCACGTTCATTGAACTTCTGCTTGACTGCACTTTGATTCACCTGACTTTGCTCGATTTCGGTCCAAAACTCTGGTTTGTCACAATTCTTGTCATAGTATTCGAACCGTAAACTTTATGATTAATTTTCAATTTGTCCTTAATCATGATCGCAAAATGCCTTTTGCTTCTCGCTGTTTTCAGATATGGTAACAATAGATTTCTTCTTCTTACTTCGTAACTAAGATCATTTTCAAACCGCAATTTTGTTCCCATCACATTTTCACTCTGTTAATAATCATTTCTTTCGTTCTTAAATTTTGAAATTTGAGCAAGATTGGCCGATATTTTCCCTTCCCCACTCTATAAACTTCTTCTACATGGCCATCTATATCTACTTCGAAAAGCTCCCAACACACTCTTCGGACTGCATTGTAAGTTTCCTCTCCATACGCTCTTTCGTCCTCATTTACACCGAAAATTATCAAATTCTTCTTCCTCTGGCTATCTTCTAAATCACTAATTTCCTTTTCTAACTGGTTATTTAATTGTTGAAGCTCTTCAATTCTTATGTTGTTGTTCTCCATGTTTGTCTACAAATTTGTTATGGTAATCAAGATTATATGATACAAACTGTTAAAAGTGTGTAGATACCGTAATCAAGATGTAAAATTAAGATTAAGATATTGAACATTTTATAGCCTATACAATATTGTTGTAGCTTAGCTTAGTTAATTATTATATATTAATAAACAGATCTACCAATGAGCAATATATGCTAAAATCATTATCTCTTAAAAGTTAAAATACTGTGTCACTGCTAGTTTACTCTCAGTACAGGTAATAACAAGTTTTAAAATGCTGTGATAAGTATTGAAAAATTGATATTCTTAACAAGTTTATATAAAAATACAGCCTAATAATCATCAGTTGCTAAAAAATAATATGTATGCCTCAAATAAAACAAAAATAATCAATCAATAAATAAAAAGAATAATATTAAAATCCAAATATAATTGTTTGTATGATACAGTTTTATCAACAGTAATCTCACTAGAGGTTTTGATTTATCTAGAGAAAATCAAAACTCGATGGATTTAATTGACTATTACACGATTAGAAGAAAATATAAAGAGTAGAAGTAACGAAGTACTCTATACAAGAAAATATTAATTGACTTAAGAAAATACAACTGTCTTCAAATGTATTATTGTACCATCTCAACATTACAAATATTACGCTAGATGCATGCCTCACTTCACTTCACTTCACTGCGTTTTTATTTAATGACGCTACTGCTAAAATTCGGTCAAGCCTCTACGTCGTAGCGTGACGTCAAAAAGTTCGTTAGTAATCTTGTCGAAACGTTGAATGTATTTTCGTGTTTTACATTCGTTTTCTTAATTAAATTACTTCAAATTCAAAAAAGTACCGAAGTACCGCACCCTAAGGTGACTAACAAGTTAATAACTTAAGTGAATAATGGATGATACTGGATGATGATGAACACGACTGCACTTCAGCCGGATGAATTAGATGCACGCTAGATGGCAGTGGTGTGTTATAATTATGTGATGTTATCAGGTGTGCCAACTATGGAATCTTCATTGAACTCTGTGGACGGTTACTAGTCAAGAAGGCTCTGTTGATTCAGCTTCATTTTTATTCAAACAATTCCACTTCAATTATCCGGATCCCAGTAATCAACGTTACTTTACAGATGATTTTCAATAAATCTTAGTGTTAAACAATCTCTGATACGTGACTATCCATAATATCATATAGCAAAGCTATAACATAACCTAAATAATATAAACAAGTGTTAGAAAAAATTAGGGATGATGAAATAAACAAGAAAAGTTTTGCAAATCAAGATTGCAGGTATGACTCCCTGCAAAGTTGATTTGAATATTTCGAGGAAAAATTGTTCCGGAGCCGGGTATCGAACCCGGGACCTTTGGTTTGTACCAATTTAAGTCACACGGAGTTAGTGTGCACTCGAAGTTGGTTGCTTGACGGTTGTCAGCCCACTTTGAGGTCTGTGGATATAGAGGGAAAAATTGGATCGGTGTCGGTTAGAGTTCCCGAGTAGCTCAGTGGTAGAGCGTTGGTACGTTAAACCAAAGGTCCCGGGTTCGATACCCGGCTCCGGAACAATTTTTCCCTCGAAATTATTCAAATCAACTTTGCAGGAGTTATACCTGAAATTTTGATTTGCATAATAAACGTCACTGTTCGTTAACAGAAAACCACAATTTAAGTCACACGGAGTTAGTGTGCACTCGAAGTTGGTTGCTTGACGGTTGTCAGCCCACTTTGAGGTCTTGGATTAGAGGGAAAAATTGGATCGGTGTCGGTTAGAGTTCCCGAGTAGCTCAGTGGTAGAGCGTTGGTACGTTAAACCAAAAGGTTCGATACCCGGCTCCGGAAAAATTTTTCCCTCGAAATTATTCAAATCAACTTTGCAGGGAGTTATACCTGTTTTGATTTGCATAATAAACGTCACTGTTCGTTAACAGAAAACCACAATTTAAGTCACACGGAGTTAGTGTGCACTCGAAGTTGGTTGCTTGACGGTTGTCAGCCCACTTTGAGGTCTGTGGATATAGAGGGAAAAATTGGATCGGTGTCGGTTAGAGTTCCCGAGTAGCTCAGTGGTAGAGCGTTGGTACGTTAAACCAAAGGTCCCAGGTTCGATACCCGGCTCCGGAACAATTTTTCCCTCGAAATTATTCAAATCAACTTTGCAGGGAGTTATACCTGAAATCTTGATTTGCATAATAAACGTCACTGTTCGTTAACAGAAAACCACAATTTAAGTCACACGGAGTTAGTGTAGTTGGTTGCTTGATGGTTGTCAGCCCACTTTGAGGTCTGTGGATATAGAGGGAAAAATTGGATCGGTGTCGGTTAGAGTTCCCGAGTAGCTCAGTTAGAGCGTTGGTACGTTAAACCAAATCCCGGGTTCGATACCCGGCTCCGGAACAATTTTCCCTCGAAATTATTCAAGAAAAGTTTTAATTAACGTTGATGACATAATAATAAACATTAATAATTTTAAAAGGAACAATTATTGAAAATACAATTTTTAAATTTGAATGTTTTAGTGGTTGGTGGTTCAGTTGATGTTATATTAGACGTGTGCGTAAACGAAGTGGAACTCGTTGATGTACTATTCAGCATTTCCGAATGGTGCTCTTCATTTATTTGTAAATAGGATTTCAGGGAAAATGCATACCTATGCCCAGTGATCTTTATTAATTTTTGTTCTTGAATGCCAATGCGAGTCATATCAGAAAGTGCTGTGTATCGACTGGAGTGGTTTGTAATTTTCTTTTTTTTTTTTTTTTTTTTTTTTTACGTCCAGACCAATGCAGTTTGAAATGTTGACAAGTAAAGAAACAAATGCTAGGGTATTGATAAAAATAAACAAATGCTAGTGACGCGATAAAATTAAACAAATGCTAGGGACGCGATAAAATTGTGCGATAAGCAGCCATGATTGTTTGAAAGACGTCCTTTCGTACCGTTTTGTTGGTCAAAAGTAGTGTGACGTAGTAAAATTGTAATAGTCTCAATAAACATTTGCATTGATCGATTTTTGAAACATCTTGAGTAAATCGTCCTCTATTCTACCACAGTGCACATTATATTTCTGTATAATTCGTTACAAAATTTTATTTGTAATTGTACTAACATGATGAAAACCTTCACGTATGCATCTAGGTGAGTATAAAATTACTCATTTCCTAAAAATTTATTTGCTGCGTATGTCGAGTTTCGAAAAAACGCTCATCAAATTCTAAGTGTAATAAATCTACAACATGAGTATCATTTAATCGATCGGGTTCGAACTCGCGAACTTCGGTTTCACTGATCAGCTATGAGGATGATAGTAATTACAGGATCTGAATTATCACTGCATTGAATAATGGATAATCGATTTCTATCTTGCGGCTTTGATAATTTGTTTATTAGTGGAACAGGTAAATTTGAAATTGGGCAGATTAAGTACAATTTTACGATTTTTAGTTATTAAAATCTCAACAGGTATATATAACACAAGGGTCAGATGAAATCTTGAGAAAAATTATGAAAATACAAATCATTCTAATATAATAAGAACATAAAAACGATTCCAAAACATAAACTGAACTCACATTTCAGATTAAAATAAAAAACATGGCCATACATTTAATAAATGCCAAGAATATTTTACAAAGATAAGGAGGTAAATATAAATAATCCTTGCTGTAAAATAAGAATACTTACTGGTTTTTAAGGAACCAGGAGGTTCATTGCCGCCCTTACATAAGCCTGCCATTGGTCCCTATCCTGAGCAAGATAAATCCAACCTCTATCATCATATTCCACCTCCCTCAAATCCATTTTAATATTATCTTCCCATCTACGTCTCGGCCTCCCTAAAGGTCTTTTTCCCTCCGGCCTCCCAACTAACACATTATATGCATTTCTGGATTCGCCCATACGTGCTACATGCCCTGCCCATCTCAAACGTCTGGATTTAATGTTCCTTATTGTGTCAGGTGAAGAATACAATACGTGCAGTTCTGCGTTGTGTAATTTTCTCCATTCTCCTGTAACTTCATCCCTCTTAGCCCCAAATATTTTCCTAAGCACCTTATTCTCAAATACCCTTAACCCATGTTCCTCTCTCAAAGTGGTAGTCCAAGTTTCACAACCATAAAGAACAACCGGTAATATAACTGTTTTATAAATTCTAACTTTCAGATTTTTGACAACAGACTAGGTGATAAAAGCTTCTGAATCGAATAATAACAGGCATTTCCTACACATATTTATTCTGCGTTTAATTTCCTCCAGAGTATCATTTATAATTGTTACTGTTGCTCCCAGGTATTTGAATTTTCTACCTCTTCAAAGGATTTTATTTTTATTTTATTGGGTTATTTTACGACGCTGTATCAACATCTAGGTTATTTAGCGTCTGAATGAAATTGTGATAATGCCCGTGAAATGAGTCCGGGATCCAGCACCGAAAGTTACCCAGTATTGGGTTGAGGGAAAACCCAGGAAAAACCTCAACCAGGTAACTTGCCCTGACCGGGTATTCGAACCCGGGCCACCTGGTTTCGCGGCCAGACGCGCTGACCGTTACTCCACAGGTGTGGACCCTCTTCAGAGGATAAATTTCCAATTTTTATATTTCCATTTCGTACAATATTCTCATCACGAGACACAATCATATACTTTGTCTCTTCGGGATTTACTTCCAAAACCTATTTCTTTACTTGCTTGAAGTAAAATTCTCGTATTTTTGCCAATCGTTTGTGGGTATAATAAGAATAAGTTAAAAAAATTAATTCCAATTTGTCCAGCAGTAAAATAATATAATAGGGTTTGAAAACTGCCTACGCGTAATAGCAAATGAGTTTAAATACCGTAAGCACTACAGAGATGAATAATTGATTTCATAATCCATATTATTACGACTGTTTCCCCATAGTTTTTGTCCAAAGCATACAGCTTGGGTAGCCTATACAAATATTTTGATCATCCTGCATAAATTGGATTCGATTACTGAATGACCGATAATACGTAAAGTATTTACAGCTCCATTATTTGTGACTAATTAGAGGAAAGCATCAGTGCTTCAGAGGCATCAGTACACGTAATGGCCGCTACTCGCGGGCGCGTGGTTATTAGTAACCATAAACCTTCGTTAGTTCCGAATGTTTAGGTTAATAATGGAAATACAGAACAATACACGAGTAATAATATAAATTTAATAACACACGAGCATTAATATAGGCTAACTTACATGTACAGGTAGATACCTGCTTAATTACAGAACAGATTTTTCATTGTGATACAATTATTTTCTTCTTCATACTCGTCGTTAGAGTGTACGTTACAGTTCACATAAAAATAACAACGTGTAAATTAAATAAGCCATGATGCGTCCATAACAAAGGGCCCTAAATAGATTCACCCACATCCTTTCGTCCATCTACTACCCACTCACTTATTTTTTTCAAGTCTTTCCATTAGTTCTTCCACTTCTACAGCTTTAAATCCATCCATATTTAACTATGGTTCCACCCACATCCATTTACTATCCATCTTCCATCCGTCCTACCGTTAGCATCTCCACTTGTCAAAATATCAATCCAGCCACATAAATCCGTCCATCCGTCTAGTCATCAATTCACACAACTCTGCTACAATTCTTCTGTAAATCGATCCAACAGTCCATTTGTCTGTCCATCCGTTGCTCCACCACTCCATCTGTCAATCATTAATCAATCCATCTATCCATCCGACCGTACGCCTATCCATTAATTTGTTCGCTCGTCTTCCACCCATCCACCAATCCACGAACTTATCCGTTCATTCAGCTACGATTTATCCATCCACTTATAAGAAGCTTATTTTCAAAACGATTCTTTTCCATTCTCATAACTTTGTGGAAAATCACGAAAAACGTTTTTAGGTCTAATATTTCCTACCAGCTAGGCAAGAGACATTATAAAACCAAATAGGTTGAGTGCATTTATAATCAAATGGGACACGAGAGTCCTCGATTCCAAAGCTGAACTAATAGCCTTTGTCGTTAATTCTACTGTTAAAAAGATCAGTTTGGTTCCAAAAGTCACTTTTAATGCAAGATTTTAGTGGTTTAGAGGGCGTCCTGAAGCCAAATCATGAAAGTTGTATGTAGAGTTATAATATTGAAGAATGCATGGACACAAGACGTTCATTTTCGTTATCAGTTGGACAATAGACGTTTTGAAAATGAGCTCCTCTATTGATTGATCCATCCATCCATCCATCCATCCATCCATCCATTCTATCAATCCAACTCTATATCCGCTCACAACGTTGCTGGATGGGAGGAGGGGGTTTACAGGTACAGCTGAAGCGGGGACAGACATACCGATACAAAACAGATGCTCTGTTCTAATGCAGAGCCGGACCAGGCTGTTTACATAAAACGAGCAGAAAATACAAACGTTCAATCTCATTAATAGAACATTATGGTAAATTTCCATTTTATTTATCAATATTGCTCCTTTTCTTATTGTACATCCAAAAAATTAACAATAATCGTTTACTGCACAAAATCATACGAACTTTCTTTTATTGCAAAATTTTAACCTCTCTCGCTTCCGTAAAGTAATAACATTTTTAAAAAACTTAAAGTTTGCAGTTTGTCATATTTGACGACTTGATACTTGACGAAAAATCGTCATTCATAATTGATTGTCTAATTCAGTTAATTTTCGTATCAATACTAACTCGTTAAATTACATTTGAAAATTGTACATATCGATTTATATCAGATTTTCCACGTGCCCACCGTCGTTCTGAAGGCAGGCTTCACATCTTCTAGTCCAGTTGTCGCGGACACGTTCAAGACTTTCAGTTTCTAAAAATCGTTGAGAAACTGTTACAAAAGTTCGCCGATTAGGTAACTTTCTTTGCGGAAAACGTTGACGGTACATCCATTCTGCCGCACTTTAATTACGACTTTCTCCATAAATTAATAACAGCTCGGATCTTGGGGAGAGTAAGGTTATAACCAAAGCTCACGCTGCAAGTGCTCAGGGACAGTCGTTTGTACTAAGAAAGTGGTCACATCGAATGGCAAGAAGACGAACGAATAAACTTGTCACGTCGAAGCCAATGACATTAAGAGAACTACAGGTAAACGGTCTGTTTGAGGAATTAGAAAATACGTGTTATTCGAATGGGTGTTATGGAAGTTTGAAAATGCATTTCTTAAATTTTAGGTACAGAATTTCGTGGAGGAATTCTGAGGAGATACATTATTTTCTTCTAATGCAGAGTTTATATCTTGTAAGTTGTACCACACATAAACTAGAGCTGGAAACGGGCATTCATTGAAAGACATTGCAGTCCTTTAAATTGATGGAGAATTTGTCCATAGCCATGGATCAAGTCGTAGAGGAACCTTCCCTAGTAGTGATACACTAATTGAAAACTATTTGCGAGAAAAATTTAGGATATACTTATCTTTCTCAGATACGAGATCTGCTGAAAATCGAACAGGAAACAGTGACAGTGAAATATTCAGTATTTTATTTCTCTCCCAAGACTTTATAATAAAATTTCAAACCATTTTCCAAATTTGAAATTTTTTAAAATTGAAACTTTTAAAAAAGAATTTTGTAAAATTATCCATGATATATAATAGTAATAAATGTACTTTTTTACCTTTTATTTCTATCGACTATATTCATGTTTTTATTGAATATCACTGGCTTCTGTCGGATTGTCAATTTATATTAAATGTGTATTTTTCTCTCGTTTTCCCTTTCTTCTTTATTCTTGCTCTTGTGTTGTACTTATTGGTTTGAATTAAGTTAATTTTATTTAGTAAACTGTCCTTGTAAATTTTATGTTATATTATTCACTACCGTACACGAGCCTGACTCTTACGGTTGGCTAGAAACATTTTTATTTTATAAATGCAATTTGTACTCACTAGGTAGCTAGTTAAAATAAATAAAATAAAAAAATTAAAGTTTTCCCGTCACTTCATGTGACGTGGAAATAAGTTTCCTTCGTTTCAAATCATGTTTAACTAACAGACGAAGAATTTATGGGTTCGAAAATCTTCGAATGCATGTAGTCATACACTGTAATGAAATGTACAGAGCAGAACTGTAAATTTGATGTATTTTGCATGTTTATTTATATATATGCTATAAAATTACGTGTTTCAACCTATCATAATATTATCATTATGTTGTTCCAGCCAGGAACCACTTTTATAGCAGACCTGACAGTACCTCCGTGCTGGAAGCGGGAGTTTGTTGACATTGAAGTCCGGTCGCTTAGCCACGTTCAAAGACACAAGTCCCCAACTTCCGAGCTTTGTTAATAACGTAAGATATTCCAAAACTGTGAATGACAGTGTAAGTTGTTTATTGAATACTCTGTACTCATCCGCTCGGCAGTAGAGCTATGGACAGGGAGCTTGAACTCAGCTGACTCGTACTTACGTCTGTGCAGAGTACTGCCTGCTGAACACGTTGCCACGTCTCTCACGCCAGAATATTAATAAATTTAAGCATGCATTTTTATTTAATTTCACGAAAACGTAACAGAACACACAAATATTTATTTAAACTAATATTAACTCTTTGCTAGATATATCTACTGATGTAATTGTTTTCGTAATTTTAGTAACGATATAAGCAGTATAACGAAAATAAAATAAGGAAAGAAATATTTTTTTCTGGGTAAACTATCGAGATTTGACCCTATGTTGTATGGACATTTTTTGATCTTGTAGAGCAGTGTTGCGATGGTGACTAGTATTTTCGAGCTAGAGCTCTTTTATGCCCGCTGCGCGCGCGCGGAGCTCTTTTACCTGTAAACATTGCTAAAGGATGTACAGATCTTAGAACACAGCGCATCATGACGGAACGGAAGCGCTTAAAGCTTACAAGGAAGAGTGGAAGATACAATATTTATGGTTCGAACATGGTGATGAAGTCCAGTGTTTGTTGTGTAAAAAAAATATCATTTGAAAAAAAAAAAAAAAACAACATAAAACGGCATTATGAGACGCAACATGAAAAAAATATTGACATTATTCATGAGAAGAGAGAAATAAATTGATTGACATCGAAGGTAAATTAATTTACATTTGGGTCAACAGATTGTATCTAGATTCCTTTCATTTTTTTTTATTTTAAATGTATTTTTGATGTTTTATTTGTTGCTTGTTTCTGGATATTTACTTTTGCTAGACTAGGCCTACGTGTTTCTTTAATTTAGAAATAATATTTTATCTTTGATTGCACTTTAACTTATACTATTACTAAGCTCAAAATGCTAATTCACTTTTATTCCATTAACTATTTTCAAGATTTTGAGCAAATATGAACTAAACATTTTGGAAACTTTGGTGCAAGGAGCATTTTTAGTAAGGTCAATATAAAATATACTTAAAAATATAATTTCAAAACTATTAGACCTAATTGCATCAAATTTTGTACAGATGATATTATTATAGATCTGTTTATATATTTTAAATTTCACAAATTTTGACGGAAAATTGTGTAAGTTTTAAAAATCATACATATCCCCTTAAGGGGAGGCAGACGTGAATATTTCAAAGTCCACAAAATTTATCCGATTTGTTTGAAATTGATCATGGATACTAAGTATGTTATTAGTAATGGACATACAAAGTTTCAACTTTCTAAGTACAATAGTTCTGTAAATAATATTAATTTTATAAAACTTTATATCGTTTGATATAAAATACTCCATGCACCATATTGTAAGAAATTTTCAATATTTCTTTTTATTTATATGTTCAGAGGAGGTATATAAATAATGATAAGTATTAGTTTATTATGGGAATAATATGATAATACAGTTATCTTGGTTTTAATTTCATACTTTTAAGGGCACAAAATCAAAAACTAACATCGGAATATCAAAATAAAGATAATAATAATGGCAAAAACCAAATTTTCAATTTTTCTTCAGTTTTGTTCGAAAATTTCACCTCTGCCTCCCCTTAAATGATTGACCCCAAAAATTACGATGGCTCTCAATATCTTAATTGAATCAATTTGTTTTTTCGCGTTACGTGCATCTCACAAATCACTCTAAGAAAACTCATTACATAATCACGACTGGAGAGTAAGGACTACATTTTCACAATCACACAATCAATATTGTCATTATTATTTTTTCAACAAATACTCAAAAGTACTTAGAGATCACACACGTCGAGCAGGTAGACCCTATTAGTTTCTCGTAACCAATGAAGTGAAGTATTTACATAATAAATAATTGCTATTAACAATAAAATAGTTTACATACAATTAACTTTTCCTATTTCTCTTTTTGTTCCTAAAAAAAACCCTTCCCTTTGCGATTTGTTTATATATGTACCGGTATATTAAACAACTAAATAATTACATAGCCAGAAATTTAGTAACGCAAGTTATTGTAATAATTGCTGCCTTTAATCGCTGCATGTGCATGTACATCCCTGTGTCTACGTTACGACGCTATGTAGTGGATGCGCTATGCGCTCGTGGTCAAGGTCGAGCTCTTCTACCATGATTGGGAGCTAATATCGTCTCATCCCTGCTGTAGAGTGTGTAGACCGTCCCCGAAGACTGTTAAAAGGACGGCACATATACCCCTCACACCCTGTATATTATTAAGATGTTTTTATTCACATCAAACAAGCACGTAATGTAATTACGATAACCACCATCGTCTCCAGTGGAAACAAACTGTCGAAATATGTAAATGAACATCAACTCAGAAAGCACGCTGGGTTTAGTAAGTTTGTTGTTGTAGGGAAAAGTAGTCTTAAGTCGGTTGTACTGCTGTTAACGATGTTTATTTTATCCTCATCTTTCAGTGCTTCATAAAACATTATCATCGCGGTAGTTTCGGATGAAGCAGACGCTTCGGTGTTCTTACAACCGTCTGAACCCTTTTAAGAACATTTCTTTGTAGAATTTACAACGCCAAAAGAATAATTAACGAAGTACGTGGAAAGGAGTTAAGAACCGAGTAAGTACATTAGTACATTTTATTCTAAATTGTGTGCGTCGTATATAATGGTAAACTGTCCACACCTGTGGAGTAACGGTCAGCGCGTCTGGCCGCGAAACCAGGTGGCCCGGGTTCGATTCCCGGTCGGGACAAGTTACCTGGTTGAGGTTTTTTCCGGGGTTTTCCCTCAACCCAATATGAGCAAATGCTGGGTAACTTTCGGTGCTGAACCCCGGATTCATTTCACCGGCATTATCACCTTCATCTCATTCAGACGCTAAATAACCGAAGATGTTGATAAAGCGTCGTAAAATAACCTACTAAAAATAATGGTAAACTATAATACTAAGGACTAATTTATCTGTAGTAATGTCACGAGAGGTCTGAGATTTGCCGACAAATCCACGAGCGAATCGAGTGGATTTATCTGGGAACTCTCAGACCTCGAGTGACATTTATTAGGACTTTTTCGTGAATAAATTAAAAATGTAAATAATATATCCCTAAAATTCGATCACAAAATGTTAATAAATTTATATTAACGAATACTTAACCTTATTCAGACATTGAGAAGTTGAAATACTCGTAGATGAATATCGATTACTGCAATAAAGAAATTCGATGCTATTATCCAGTAATGCCAATTGCGAAAAGCGAAATACAGGTTTAAAAATATTAATTACATGTACTGCACTTATCTCTTATTATTATAAATACATTTTCATTATCTGTGAAATCATAATTCAATTTAACAGTAACAGTGGGGACAACTACAGTGAGTAATAAAAATATTCGGACATCCGTCAACTAACAATTCAATGACATGTATTTACATATAAATATATAAAAATAAGCCTTTCATATGTTTTCCTAAAAGTATCCCATTTCATACAAACATTTTCAGCACAAAAATTCCAATTAACTTTAATTAAAACATAAAGGAAAACATTTCAGTTCTAATACTAACAAAAATATTCTGACACTTTTTGATAACAAAGAATACTATTTCAGCTCGTTATTATTAGTACATTGTAGGACCACCCTTCTGTTTAATAACCTCTTTCAGTCGGCGTGGCATGCTATGTACTAATTTTTTTGTTTCTTCTATAGGAATTTTCATCCATTCTTCTTGAAGTCTTGCGTTTAGCTATTCTTTAGAAGAAATAGGCCTTGATCGAACCCTCCTGTCAAGTTCTTCCCATAAATGTTCAATAGGGTTCAAATCCGGCGATTGTGGAGGAGGATGAAGCACTTTAGGGCATTTTAGAGCAGAAATTCTTGTACAGTATAGGAGTTATGCTTGGGATCGTTGTTGTGGTAAAACATAAATTTCTTTTCAATTCCAAGCTTTTCTGCATTTTTCACTAAATTATGTTGCAGGAGGTGTAGATAGTCTTCCTTCTTCATGATATCCTCGATGAACACCAATTCACCAACCCCAGAAGCTGACATGCACCCCCATATCATATTTCTCCACCTTGATTAACAGTAGCTCGCAAATTCTTGGTTTTCATGTCCTCCTTAGGCTTTCTCCAGACCATTTGTCTACAATCGCTGCCAAAACATTGAATTTGCTCTCATCAGAAAAAAGCCTTTTTCCCACCAATCTTCGCCTTTATTTTCATATTCTTTAGCAAATTGAAGTCGTTTACGTCTGTTCCTTTCACAAACATAAGGCTTTATTCGTGCTATTCTTCCGTTGTAGCCCCGTTTATGTATTGCCCATCTAATTGTTTGGGCATGCACTTTTTTACCCGTAGCCGATTCAATTTCAGAAACTAACTTCGGGGCACTTATACGAGGATTGTTTTTAATCTGTCTGATAATAAGAGATTCTTCTCTGTCTGTGAGGACTTTTCGGCGACCTGTTTGCTTTCTCAGCTCTATTCTGTCCTCGTTTTTATATCTGAGAATTATGTCAGACACTGTACTTCTCTTCATCTGAAGTAAATCTGCAATGTTTCGAATGGTTTTCCCTTTTTCGTGATGGAATATCACTAACTGCCTCTGATTAAATGTTGTTTGCTTACCTTTACGCCCCATTTTGTGTTCCGTCTTGCTCAAACGACAGCACAAGTAAGACTAAGTACTCTCACATATTATTGAAACTCGGTACCTCCACCTACTTTGTAATGTAAGTGATCAACAGGGGTGTATAGAATAGGTCCAACAGGACTGTCCGAATATTTTTGTTACGCAGCAAATTGTATATTTGATTATTTTTATATAAATATATTAACATACCATTTCATTAGCAAGCTCTTTTTATGCCCATGTTATGCAAATTGGTTTATTTGACGTAACTGCAAGCGTAATTTCTGCGTTTTTGCAAACATGTTTAGTAACATACACATAAACATTTGGAATATTAAGTGTCTGAATAATTCTGTTATTCACTGTATATACAAATGCTTATATATTCATAGCGAGACATATTGCTATGCAGTGAAGCCATCTCGGTATAGATAGGCCTAATTAAAACACGAATTTTATTACGCCATATAGAAGGCACTTTGATCAAAGACATTATTACTAGCCTATGCAAGGACTTTGGGTTTGATATGCGATGATGTTACATAAATTTGAACACCTGATCATCTAATTGTTTCATTTCATTCACAAAATACAAATTTTATAGGCTAAAATATTATAGGTTACGTTACCTGTGGAAGCAGGACCAATGTCAGCTGTGCCTTATTTCGACCGTTACAATCAGTGCTACACGAAAGCATTTTTTATTGCTCGACAAACGCATTCTCACTGTAGTGTCTAAAGCTGCATCTACACAGTTCAATATTCCAATCGCGTATGCGTTAAGGCTGGGAAGAATATTGAAAGAATCAAGTTTAAAAGGTACGTTCAATTAAGATGCATGAAGATTTCGTGTAAACATAGTGCGCTGTTTTGAACGTCGTCTTCAATGCGTAAATATATTAATTAATAATCAATTTTGCATTCATTGCTTTAAAGTTGAAAGAAACGTTTAACCGTGTAGTTGCATCTTAATGTATTCATCATGATCATCAATTTACGGGGAAACAGTTGGTGACAACGACTAAACAAAAGAATGACCATGCGATAAATTGATAGCGATAAATCTAGCTGCAAAAAGTATCGCAAAGTGTGACTGTGATTGGTTGGAATTCAAAATTTCATTACACTTCATTGGTCTAAAATGGAATGACGTCATATAAACGAAATAGTCACTTTAAATTCACAACTTAGTCTGCGTCGATGAGATGGTGAGAAGAATATAACATGGAATGGATTACAATGTATTTCAAAGAATATCAAAATATAATAATAAAATAATAATAATAATAATAATAATAATAATAATAATAATAATAATAATAATAATAATAATTACTTACTGGCTTTTAAGGAACCCGTAGGTTTATTGCCGCCCTCACATAAGCCCGCCATTGGTCCCTATCCTGAGCAAAATTAATCCAGTCTCTACCATCATATCCTACCTCCCTCAAATCCATTTTAATATTATCTTCCCATCTACGTTTCGGCCTCCCCAAAGGTCTTTTTCCCTCCGGCCTCCCAACTAACACTCTATATGCATTTCTGGATTCGCCCATACGTGCTACATGTCCTGCCCATCTCAAACGTCTGGATTTTATATTCCTAATTATGTCAGGTGAAGAATACAATGCGTGCAGCTCTGCGTTGTGTAACTTTCTCCATTCTTCTGTAACTTCATCCCTCTTAGCCCCAAATATTTTCCTAAGAACCTTATTCTCAAGCACCCTTAATCTCTGTTTCTCTCTCAAAGTGAGAGTCCAAGTTTCACAACCATACAGAACAACCGGTAATATAACTGTTTTATAAATTCTAACTTTCAGACTTTTTGACAGAAGACTAGATGACAAAAGCTTCTCAACCGAAATAATAACAGGCATTTCCCATATTTATTCTGCGTTTAATTTCCTCCCGAGTGTCATTTAGATTTGTTACTGTTGCTCCAAGATATTTGAATTTTTCCACCTCTTCGAAGGATAAATCTCCAATTTTTATATTTCCATTTCGTACAATATTCTGGTCACGAGACATAATCATATACTTAGTCTTTTCGGGATTTACTTCCAACCCTATCGCTCTACTCGCTTCAACAAGAATTTCCGCGTTTTCCCTAATTGTTTGTGGATTTTCTCCTAACATATTCACGTCATCTGCATAGACAAGAAGGTGATGTAACCCGTTCAATTTCAAACCCTCTGTAATAATAATAAATAATAATAATAATAATAATAATAATTATTATTAATTAATAATTATTATTATATCTTAGGAGCAGCAGCCCAATAGAATGCTTAAAAATCACCAGTTGACTACTGATCTGAAGTCAGCAGACGTGAACGATCATCCAACCAGTACAGTGGTATCATGTGGTTAGCACCATGATACTCGTCAGCCTGATTCGCGGAATCGATTTCACTAGCTACCCTAGCTCTCCAAGTTAACTAGGTCATTTTGCGAGTCCAGGCATGACGCCTTAGACCACGACGCTACGACATGGAACATTACAACGTGTTACATCAGCTTCTTATGCGGATGACAAGAATATGCTAGGAGAAAATTCACAAACTAGGGAAAACACGGAAATTTTACTTGAAGCAAATAATGGGATAGGTCTGGAAATATATTATTATGTCTCTTGACCAGAATATTGTACGAAATGGAAATATAAAAATTGCAGATTTATCCCTCGAAGAGATGAAAAATTCTAATATCTTGGACAACAGTAACAAATATAAATGACACTCGGGAGAAAATTAAACGCAGTATATATGGGAAATGCCTGTTACTATTCAGTTGAGAAGATTTTGTCATCCAGTCTGCTGTCAAAAAATCTGAGAGTTAAAAATTTATAAAAGTTATATTACCGGTTGTTCTGTATGGTTGTGAAACTTGGACTCTCACTTTGAGACAGGAACAGAAATTAAAACTGTTTGAGAATAAGCTACCAAGAAAAATATTTGGGGCTAAGAGGGATGAAGTTACAGGAGAATGGAGAAAGTTACACAACACAGAACTGCACGCATTGTATTCTTCACTTGACATAATTAAATCCAGAGAAATCGCAAGCAATCGTAATGGGGCATAATCGTCTACGAAGCACTCTTGATAGCAGTATTATACCACATATAACATTGAATGGGATTATTGTTAAATACAGTGAAACAGTTAAAAATCTTGGCATTTTTATGGATAGCGATCTAAATTGGAACACTGACATGAGTAACACACATTTGCAAAAAAATATTTTCTCAACTTCAATCCTTGTTCCATATGAAAGAATTTCTACCACTTAGTCTAAAAAAGAATCTTATTCAGACGCTTGTAATTTATATTTTGATTATTCCGATTCCTTACTAACTAATGTAAGTTCACTCTTAGCTGAGAGACTACAACGTGTTCATAATGTGTGCATACGATTCATCTGCAATATCGTAAATTTGACCATATAACACCTTCCCTCCAGTTACTTTCATGAGTGCGTCTGAAGGAACGAAGAACAAACATTCACTGTCTCTTCTGTTTAGAATCATGCATACTTCTACAAAATATCTGTTATCGCGCTTTCAATTTCTTACAACTCTTCGAAACCGACATCAAGTTTACTTCTTTCTATCCCTCATCATAGAACGTCTTTATACTCATCTTCCTATACTGTAGAAATACCTCGCCTCTGGAATTCGTTACCTAATGATGTCAGGGACTGCCGGACTTTATCACAATTCAAAATTAAATTGGAAACTTTTTTCTTAGTTAATGTTTTTAGGTATTGCTAGAAGTATTGATTTGTGTTTTTTTTTCTTTTTCTTTTTTAACCTAGATTAAAATTGCAAGTTTCTTGTTTATGTTAGTTAATTAGTTGGGATGGAATTAATTATGATATATTTTAATCACTCATTTAAAGTTTGTGTGACTGCAACCTGTATATTTTTGTGTGGCTTTACTTTGTTTATAGTGTCTTTTTTTCTCTTTATTCCTTGTGTAGCTTTACTTTGTATATTATAGTGTATTTTTTTCTGTTTATTTCTATTGTTGTATTTTTGTATTGCTGGTGTTGTGAAAGAGAAGGCCTGATGACCTTAACTACAAGAATAAATAAATAAATAAATAAATAAATAAATAAATAAATAAATAAATAATTAGGAACATTAAATCCACATTATAGAATAAGGTGTACACCCACATGACGAATAAACTGGAGCTCAGGTCACGTCGTCATCTACTAGATTGTCGAGTCTAATGCAGTAAACAACAATATATTTCTTGAACCTATCGAAAGTGAAGCTTCTCCTTCTGTCATTTAAACAATGTTTATATTCTGAGAAGCTCATTTCAACATGACATGACGACACGGGCGGCGCAAACATAAAATGTTGTAGGTCTACATTATGTTGTGAACGAGATGGTCCTTTATGGATACCCTGCAAACTATTGTTTATAATTACCTGCAGTATATCCAGGATTTTTTTTAGAGAAAAGTTTTCAGTTTACATTGTATTGCGGCGGTAGAGGGACTCCAGGGCCATTTCTCTGAATTTCGTGACCCAAACTGGTGCCTTGAAAAATAGTAATATACGTTACAAGAGCGGTATGTTGACGTTTTCATGGTCGAGGATAAGAGTGAAAAAGCGAAACGTAGTTGAGCTTTTTTAATTTCCGAGAACATGAAAACAAACATACCGCTCGTGTATCGTACATTATTTTGTGCGATGATCGTTTATTACATACCTGAAAGACGAATTTGTAATTAGTTGCAATGAAATCTCCATGTTGTTTCTGTTTAATGACGTCAACTTCGGAAAACCAAAATATCTTTCTTCAACATTGTTGCTATAAAATGTTTTTTTGTGTGTTTACTATACTCCAGCAGGCCGTGATATAGTCTGTCTTTTTTTTTCCCCAGTCTATAAATGCGAACTTAAAATAAAGTGTAAGGTTATGTAATGATTTATTTTTCATTTTAATATTTTAACAATATTATTTATATAACATATTTCAGTAATAACATCGGCATCTGGAATCTTGTTGATTTTTTCACGGCTTCCTTAATGTTACTTGTATCAGGAATGCAATAAGTTTCGTGGAGTAGTAGACTTTACTTAATTTTCCAAATATTTAAAAACAATAATTAACATTGCAATTTAGGTGAAATTGCAGTGGTAAGTTTCCAATTTATAATTATTACTATGTTAAACGTCTCTAAGAATAATATGTTAAAAGCCTAAAGCAGTAAAATGAATGTCGCGCTTAAACGGTAAGAAGAGGGAAATTGTTGTGTGTGTTACGTTGGGAATACTGAATGTGGTATTTCACACTTACCGCGTATTGGTTCTGTGCGGAAAACAAGCAAATACGCACGATCTCGCACAAAAAATATTTTTGGCATTTGCTACGAAACTGTTCACTTCACTGCAGCAGGAGAGAACTTGCTCGGCTATTCGATGTAGCCCATGGGCTAGGCAAGTTAAATGAATAATTTTCGGGAAACTACATTATCATTTTTATTTCATCTGGCCATAACAGGGTCATAGCCGTTTGAAAAACTGATTTTATTTAAATTATCCACATTCTGAAGAATTTCAGATGTTAATAAAAAAGTTCTATTGGGTTTTCTGGTGAAAGAATGCCCGCAACGACGTTCGCAACAAATCTTCCAGCTGCGTCTGTGCTTTCATCGATGGAAATCCATATTTTACTATCTCCTACACTTTGTCGTATGCGAGAAATAACATCGTCATAGAATTTCGGTACATAGTATTTCCGTAAAGTTTATTGACTAAAAGTCACGTATTTTCGCATACAGCTTTTATAGTGTGAATTTTCAACCGTATTTATTGGTATATTGGCATATACCATCATTTCACATAAATCGTGAAAAAAACTCTTTCTGTGTGCTAGACATTGAATTGGAACTTACATGCGATTCTTTTCCTTCTTCCTCAGTTGAAGCTCTAATCTGTGCTTTATGTTTTTTTTCGTATTGCAATGTTGTGTTACGAATTTACTTTTCATAGCTTTAATTTCTGTGCAACATAATTTACATATGATATTTACCCCACTTAATGAAATGTTGTGGACCTAATTCCTCTATCAACTTGATATATTTGATGATTCAGCTGTTTAAAAATATTATATGTTACGTAAGGTAGGTAATATAACTCCAGAGCATACGTCTCCAAAAGCGTACTCGATTGAAGAACGAGTAGGCCCCTGAACGGAACCGAAGCCAGTACGTAATGAGCGCGCTCCGCCTCACCAATGTTTATGCGCAAACGAAGAGCAGTGGCGGACTGCCATTATCATTGTGTTGGAGTGTTGCACCGTTTCACAATGTCTTCTAATCATGGAATAGTACATTCAAGGATGAATAGGAAGATAATTTTTTTTTTGTGTTAGTGGGGAGAATGTGAAATGCTTAATTTGTTCAAAATTCTTTAGGTTGTATTAAAATTCAACATGCGACGATACTACTCGACTCTTCACAAAGAATATCATACAATTACAGGCAAGTTGGATATGTGAAAATAATTTATTTTGGGGCTATCTGTATAGCTGTTGGTTATACGTTTACACTCAGTTCCGCATGACATACTTATAGTTTTTCGTTTAATTTTAGGTGAAATGCGTAGACCTACAAATATTTTGATAAATATAAAACAAGAAAATACAAACACAAATCACACACGTATCCTCAGTCTTAAACAAAAAAAAAAACTTCGGAAAGCTAGCTATGTTGTAGCTTGGAATATTGGAAAATCAATGAAGCCCTTTACAGAAGCATCAATTGTAAAATCGTGCATACAGGACGTTACTAAAATAATGCGTCCAGAACAAAGTCAAAATTTAAGATAATTAAATCGTTTCCAATTACAGTTCAGAGAAGGAATTTCAAGATTGTAAATGTAATTGAATCTGAAGTCGAAACCACAATTAACCAGTTTGTAGGTTACTCACTTGAATTGGACAGATAGAAATGACAAAGCTCATAGCCATTTCCACCCGAGGAGTTAATGAACATTTTACTGCGTCTGAATGTCTTCTAGATGTAATTACAAAACACAACTGGAGAAGATCTTTTCCAGGCGCTGAAAGGCACCATAGAACAGAAGAGGTTGAATTTGCAATGGCTTGTGTCAATAGCAACAGACGGGGCTCCAGCTTCATAGTATGTCAAAATAATATACAAACGTATGACATTTCTTATTCTTTTGATGTTATTATTTGTAAACATAAGCAGACCGTTGGCGCGATCTCCCAGTGATCGCTCCCACCTGTTGAGGTACGAGTCTCTTCCCCTTCTCAGCCTTACAGCACACTGTGTTCGGCGGGCAGCATCGAGAACACAGAATGACGATACGCTTTTTGGAGATCCCTGTTCTAGAGGACTGTCCACTACACAACGTAAATGTGTTCTGTTGCCTGACTCGCATGCCTGTACGCAACCACTCCCCCACCCCTTCATACTATTTACCTTCGACAAACATCGCAGTAGAGGTAACTTGATTTCATCCTGGAGTTCTAGACGTCTCAGCTTTACTCATAAGAAAATAATTTAGGCACTTCAGTTGTCGCTTCTGACCGGCTGACGTGCGATTTTCGGCCCCTGTGGACGCAGTGTGGCTCTCAATTGGCTAATTGAGTGCGGGGATCATCCCTGCTGCGAGCAGCCGGAAACACGTCATTTGCAGGCTCAACCCGCGCCGTTCTCTGCTTTATCGCAGTCGGCGATATGATGACACAGGACCTTTACCTCGAAGACTGACTCACTCTTTCAACTATTCGCTCAAATGGCCTGATTGGAATGGACCTAAACACCGACTGACTGACCATAGTCACTGGATAGATTGTTAGGTCTTATGGGGTAGACGAACTTACTCATTCGACCGGTTGAACTAATTGATTCTCTCAATGAAATTACTTTTTCGCTAGACCAGGGAGGGGAAACTGTCGCTTCTCGAGGCAATATATTATAACTAGAGACCGGCATATTGTTATTCATTTTTTTAACGCGTCACATGAAAGTTTAATGCGAAACCAGCAACTTCCTTAGTTAATGTTATTGCTAAAATAATAATCAGTTATAAATTACTCTTATGATTTATCACAATTAATGTAATCTTACAAATAGTTTACATTAAATACGTTTATTGTTGACGTTTTCGCCTAAAACAACATCTTCAGACAAGTCATATTTGATATCGTGTGAAAATTAAAAAATTGCATGAATGTGCTTTGTGACATAGATTTACAATGTATATGATGGAGTTATATAAATTAATGTAGAGCACATTGTGTTACATATTGTATACATTACGCAATGGTAATGTCATAATACATAAAATACATATAAATTACACTCAAGTGAACACAGGTTTTGTTCAATTGTGGTAATTACGACGTTCACTTTGACTTTTCAATTAATGGATATAGATTGGCACCAATTGAGTTTATAATATCGTATTGCATAATTGTAGTGCTAATTTTGCCAGCTTGTGTTGACATTAAATATGCAAGTAGTTGTGTGTAGTTAAAACAATCCATATTACATGATATTACACTTTGGTATACATATTAATAACGTTGATTAATTAGGCCTATTTTATAGATGTTACGAAGTTTATAAATCAAGCTTCTATATCACATTGCAATAGAAAGTATGGTTATTGATCATAATCATGGAAAATATGAGTCAAAATACATGATGAACCCAAATGCGATGCAATGCGGATCAGAGTTTTATGGGCGTGTAATACTGCTTTGTTAACTGCCTTGTCGTATATTGACGATATATTTAATTGTATTGACGAAATTTTGAGTCAGATGAAGTTATAATTGGCTTATCTGATTCTTTAAAATGAATTGCATTCCTTAATTAAACTTATTGTCATTTTATTTTTAAATTTGTGAAGTAAAAGTGAAAGTCTTTACAGAAGCATCTTTCACCATATTCCATCCTCATTTTTTTTTTTCTAATTATAAAACAAGAAATTCGGAACGATGTCTCGGCCGTTGTTTTCGATTGTTACATAGATTTAAAAAGAATAACTGTTGTGTATTAATTGAGACTTTAATTACTTAATTATTACTATTTAATATGAGAAAAATTCGAACATATTTTTGGAACAGCACCTCTCAGCTCTGCGCGCTGAGCGCTCTTTCCAACTGACCGCTATGCCGGGACACGACCCACGGCGGCGGCCGAACCCCTCTCGTAATGCTTTTTACGCCCTTACTACCTGCATTTGAGACGATAAAAATCATATATGCAGGAGCGCATATTTAAATGACTTTGTGGGCGAGACCTCATGCAAAATGAATATGTGATGTTTTAATTACTTAAGCTTAATATTTCTCAATTCACTGTTAGTCAGATAATAAAATTTGGTAAAATTATGTAACTCGAAATAGTAACTATTGAACAAGACAGTATTTTGTTTTCATGGTCGAGGAAAAGATTGAAAAACCGAAACGTAGTTGAGCTTTTAATTTGGAACATGAAAACAAACATCAATTGTGTTTATAATATCATTATTTTAATTGTGAAGATCGTTTTATTACATACCTAAAAGTTGACATTTTAATTATTCAATGAAATATCCATGTTGGTTTCTGTTTAATGATATTAACTTTGGAAAACCAAAATATCTTTATTCAACATTGTTTATAAAATGTTTTCTGTGTCAAACTATATGTCAGCAGGGCGTGATATACGTCTGGTTTTTTTCCCCAGTCTATAAATGCGAACTTAAAACAAACGGTAAGGTTATCCAATGATTTATTTTTAATTTTAATATTTTAACAAATTATTTATATAACATATTGCAGTAATAACATCGGCATCTGGAATCTTGTTGATTTTTCACGGCTTCGATAATTTTACTTGTATTGAATGCAATAAGTTTCAGATGAAGTTATAGTAGACTTTCTAATTTTTCCAAATATTTAAAAACAATAATTAACATTGCAATTTTGTTTTTAAATCTTGAAGTGGTAAGTTTCCAATTTATAATTATTACTATTTAAACGTCTCAAAAATAATTGTTAAAAACCTAAAGCAGTAAAATGAATGTCGCGTTTTTTCGGTTAAGAAAAGAATAATTGTTGTGTTTTACGTTGAGAACTTTGAATTATTTAAACTTAATTGGTTCTTCAGTGAAAACAAGCAAATACTTTGGTACGATCTCGCACAAAATATCTTCTGGATATTCTTTTTTGGATTGGCAACAGTGTACTGATATGTTATATACAGACGCTTGTCACGAAACAATGTGAAGAAATAAGTGGAAATGATAAGTTTTTGCTTTCTTAGTTCCACTCTTTTAATATGTAAACAAAAATTAACAATTAAACTTGTATCTGCACTCAATAAGGAAACTATTTTTATGCAGAATGTTGGCAGATCTGCCTTCCTGGCGACTAACGACTAACAGAGCGGGAAATAACAACATGCCACATGCAACAGACTGAAAATTCTGGTGGGGGGGGAATGTGACATTATTCTATGACCTGGTCTCAGGCAGTTCGTATGGAGAGCTTACGCCAGCGCGAAAAACAAACGATCGATCGCACGAGAGCTCGCGATCGATCCTTTGGTCAGCCCTGTTCTAGACTGGCTGTCTGTAGCTCAAGAGCTAGCGCGCTGGTCTTCCATCCAGGCTCGATCCCCGACCAGGTCGTGATGGAATTTGTAGTGGACAAAGCAGACTTTGCAAGGGGTTTTTCCCTCTACCATTCCAACACTCCTCACTTCATCTATCATCTTCAGTAGTAAAAATAGGCTGGAGGTCTTGGGAGTAGTTCGGGTTTCCGAAGCTGATATTGAAAGAACATGGGACTTCGGGTCCCTGGAGCTTAATAGGCTACTCGTCTGCGAAATTAGTAGTTGGCTCTATTAGGGTCTATGGCAGGATGGCCCATCTGTCATTGTCGGATTTACGAATTGCACCCAGACCACCTATTGGACTTTGATAGCCGAGGTGCACGATGGGTTAAAACATATTTAAGTACACGAAACCACCTCGGGTCCAGCCGTCGCCAAGCCATATGATTGACCAATTGATTGGACTTGCTCAACCATTAGATTGAAAGAACTCACTGACAGAATAACTGACTCATTGACTGTCACGCCAGCTAAACTGATTGAGACTGGCTCTCTGACTGAAATGATGGAATAACTTATCGAAGAGACTGACTCTTTTTTAAAATGACTGCCTTTTAGTCTAACGGACTGGCCTGGTACAGAAACTATAGTAAGATAGGAAGGACATTTTTAATGCTAGTGTACAGTGAAGTAAGCTAGAATTTTACAATTTTTAATTTATATGAATAATACATTAACCTAATAAGTCACGCTCTGGCGCATTTGATACCCTGTTCAAAATAAATGTCGCAATTTTTAATTAAATTTCTTATTACCTACCCTGTTCAACGTCTACGTGGAGAATTTAGTGGACAACATAGGAGAAAGAAGAATAAAGTGTATAACATTTTCTGATGATATTACAGAAAGAAAGATGATACACTATACTAAATTAAGTGATTTTACTGGAGCTAAATGACAGCTTGAGCAGTATGGAATGAAGATAAATGCAAAACTAGACAAAGACCAAGATTGTCGGAGGAAAAAAACCAAAGAAGGTGAAATTGCGAATTGGAAATGAGACAGTAGAACAAGTGTCCACTTGGGGTGTACTATAAGCAGTAACATGAACTGCTGCCTGGTACCCAAAGAAGAATAACAATGGCAAAGGAAGCTTTTAATAGAAAAAGGAACATTATCTGCGGATCTCTGGAAAAAGAACTAAGGAAGAGACTAGTGAAGTGCTTTGTGTACATTGTGGCATTTTAAGGGACAGAGACATAAATATTACAACGAAGGGAAGAGTAACAATTCGAATGTGGATATGGAGAAGAATGGAGCGTGTGAAATGAACAGACAGAATAAGAAATGAAGCTTTGTTGGAAAGAGTGGGTGAAGAAAGAATAATGCTGAAACTGACCTTGATGAGAAAAAGGAATCGGTTGGGTCATTGGCTAAGATAAAAACTGTTTACTGAAGGATGCACTGAAAGGAATAGTGAACAGAAGGAACGTTCGGGGCAGAAGAAGATATCAGATGATAGACAATGTTAAGATAGGCATATGGATCGTTTCTGGAGACTAAGAAGGAGACGGAAATGAGGAAAGATTGGAGAATGCTTGCTTCGCAGTGATGGATCGTCCCTTGGACACAAAGCTATGAATAAATGTATATGTAAAGATGGTGAATAGCATGGTTGTAATTTTACCAATAATAATTTTCTGACTTATAACTACTTTATAAAAGAAGTAGCATTAGCCTATTTGCAGTGTAACTTACAATTCGCAAACTTAATCAGCCATTTTGTGGAGAAGGTAACATTATGAAAGAGTAAATAGTAAGAGTTTCAAGAATTTTATCAAACTTCAGAAATATTAATCGACTTTAAAAATTTGCTGATATCAGCATTATTAAAATTATTCTTCAAAGCAAAGATTTCCGTTTCTCTTCTCAGCAACACCACGTAGTGGTCCTGTTAGAGAGTTTATGAACTTCAGAAGATTAGCTATAATAATTTTTACTCCTACAGGTAAAATTTGAATTGGAAATATGAATGAAACTCTCTGTCTCATCGAAATCGGACATAAAGACAGGTTTATTCATTTTTTTGTACTCCTAACCTGCATTGAGTAGAGTTTTTCCTTTTCCTATGTCCTGTTTTATGCATTTGAAGCACTCGTAACTATTCCAATAAAATACCGGTTACACGAAAAATGTTTTGCAACTCTCTGCTAGTAAGAATTTTTATATTAGCCGATTTATATCTTGAATTTGAAAGTCCTGATTAAGCATTTCCCGCAGGCTTTGGTAATAAAATTGACAGTCTATATTATAGCATACATTCGCACGAAAATCAATAAGTATCTTTTCGAGATCAGTCCTTCGATGTCCAAACATTTATGTGTTTCTGACAGAAGGCTTATTCAGGGAACATCGTATTCTACTAAAATTTATGTAACTCACAGGCGACATGTATACAAAATTATTTATGGTTTATAGTACAATAAAATTCAGAATTAAACATATTTATGAAAAGAATTCCCATAGTTACATTAAGTTTAATTTTTTGCATTATACAAAGTATTCCAAAATTACAATTCATAAAAGGACTTATTGAATGAATGAATTACAGTAGAATCCCGATTATTCGTCACCCTATTAACCGATTGTCGGATTATCCGAATTTTTTTCTAGCTCCTATTTTCATTTTGCTGCAGAAAAATATATGTAGTGATGTACGCTATGTTTCTACATAGTTTTTCTATAGAAGGTTATTACAAGCCTTTACTCTTACTGCAAAGTATGTAGTAGAAATGCTTCGCTGTCGACAACTGAAATAGTTACTTGCAAAAATAATCACTACTTGCTTCTAAAGAAATTACCCCAAGAATTTCCACAAACCCGTGTACAATGCAATTCATATCCTTACTATTCGAGGTCGCATTACTGTACAGAGACATAAATGCAAAATGTCTTCCAGAGAAACAAAAGAAAATCAATTGTGTTTATTTATTTTAAAAAATCACAAATAATTGAGAGGTCTAGGAAAGAAGAAACTGTGGTTAATGCTGCTTGAGAGTAGGAGATTGGCGTTACAACTGTAACTTACTTACTTACAAATGGCTTTTAAGGAACTGAAACTGAAGGTTCATTGCCGATAAAAATAAGCCCGCCATCGGTCCCTATCCTGTGCAAGATTAATCCAATCTCTATCATCATATCCCACCTCCCTCAAATCCATTTTAATATTATCCTCCCATCTACGTCTCGGCCTCCCTAAAGGATTTTTCCCTGGTCTCCCAACTAACACTCTATATGCATTTCGGAAAGATTCGAAATACGTGCTAAATGCCCTGCCCATCTCAAACATCTGGATTTAATGTTCCTAATTATATCAGGTGAAGAATACAATGCGTGCAGTTCTGCGTTGTGTAACTTTCTCCATTCTCCTGTAACTTCAATGTTAGCCCCAAATATTTTCCTAAACCTTATTCTTAAAACCCTTAACCTATGCTCTCTCAGAGTGTAAGTCCAAGTTTCACAACATTTTGTGAATAAAGAACAACCGGTAATATAACTGTTTTATAAATTCTAACTTTCAGATTTTTGGACAGCAGACTGGATGATAAGAGCTTCTCAACCGAATAAAAACACGCATTTCCCATATTTTTATTCTGCGTTTAATTTCCTCCCGAGTGTCATTTATATTTGTTACTGTTGCTCCAAGATATTCGAATCTTTCCACCTCTTCGAAGGATAAATCTCCAATTTTTATATTTCCATTTCGTACAATATTCTGGTCACGAGACATAATCATATACTTTGTCTTTTCGCGATTTACTTCCAAACCGATCGCTCTACTTGCTTCAAGTAAAATTTCCGTGTTTTCCTTAATCGTTTTGGATTTTCTCCTAACATATTCACGTCATCCGCATAGACAAGAAGCTGATGTAACCCGTTCATTTTCCAAACCCTGCCTGTTATCCTGAACTTTCCTAATGGCATATTCTAAAGCGAAGTTAAAAAGTAAAGGTGATAGTGCATCTCCCTGCATTAGACCGCAGTGACTTGGAAAACTTCAAGTATTCCTATCTTACCGCAGATAACCATCAATCATGAACACTTGATTCTTAAGAACCCGTCGTTGACAACGAACTTTTAATGAGCTCCTGATCCACCACATAGAACGTTAAACACAAGACCACGACATTGTGTATTATGACCTTAAGTTATAATAGTACATTATGCAACGAGCCTATAATGATAGTAATTAAGACGCAAGTATGTTTGTTTATGAAACTGAATGAATGCGCTCGTTTGAATAATTTTAATTAATTAGCGTCTTAATTGAAATTATAGGCAAGTTTCATACGACTTTTTATGCTCGACCATATTTCTAACTTGAAATTATTCAGAAATATTCATTTTATTTGTATCTGACAAGTTCGGAAGTGATCTTGTTCATAGCTCGAAATTGTGAGATGTGCGCAGACGCGAAAGTATTGATTTTTTCCGAGGAACAATAATGTCATTGACCTTGATGTAATGCAGAGAATGTATAACCTGGAAATTGATTTAGAATTGAAAAACGAGATTGAATTTATTTGAATATTATTTACAATTAACGCTAATTATTATAGTAACAGAACATAACCTTCTGCGACAGTATTGGATTTCCAGCCTCCGTGATGTTTCCCTCGTCTTTCGATTGCATATCCGAGAATAATCGAAAACCTGAACTTTAATGAATAGGTATAGCTACTATAATGACATGAATTAAAGGACTGCAACCAGGTGTATAATTACTACATTTCGGCATGGTGCAGCATAAAGATCTTTTATGGTACGGATTATCCGATTTTTTCGATGAACCGTTCCGTTCACCCCTTCATTACCACGGATAATAGAGGTTCTACTGTAATCATAATTGTCATACATATTGTCAACTTTTCTCACCACGTTTCTCATGCTTTTAAATGACTATACTTCTTCCTAAAATACTTTTGCAATATAATTGTAACATTTTTCATAATTGATTGATTGATTTATACATGTAAAGACATGTTGACAATGATAATAATAATAATAATAATAATAATAATAATAATAATAATAATAATAATAATAATAATGTATTAGACGAGAATGTACTATTAAGAGGACAAGTAAAGAACTGTTTGCAATATTGCGCAATTAATGTGAAGTATAAAATGCCTACATTGTACAGATAGCATTTATGCGTCGTATATTCGACTCCCTATTGATTAAAGCTGTTATGTTCATAACACCAATTTTATTGTGCCTCAAGCAGAGGTATCGAAAGGCGCCATGTCAGGACTAAGTGAAATATATAATTTTGATCATTTCTACTTATTTGTTTGGAGAAATTGTATTTTGACATTTATTCATGAATGTAACCTATTTTTCTAATGGTCATGGAAACTGAAAATTTCTTATTTCTTTCTTTTTCGTTTTTGATATATATCGACCACCCGGTATTTTATAATAGAATTATACACACATACCTCTGATATTGAGATTCTGGCTATTACACTCTTATTACGTCATACTACTTTTGACCAATAAAACGGTACGAAAGGACGTATTTCAACCAATCATGGCTGCTTATCGCACAATTTTATCGCGTCCCTAGCATTTGTTTAATTTTATCGCGTCCCTAGCATTTGTTTAATTTTATCGCGTCCCTAGCATTTGTTTCTTTGTTTGCCAACATTTGAAACTGCGCTGGTCTGGACGTCAAAAAAAAATAAATATATAGGCCCTATATATATATATATATAATATATATAATATATATATATATATATAATTACAAACCACTCCAGTCGATGCACAGCAGTTTCAAATATGACTCGCATTGGCATTCAAGAACAAGAATTAATAAAAATCACTGATCATACCTATGCATCTTCTGAAATCCGATTTACAAATAAATGAAGAGCACCATTCGGAAATCCTGAATAGGTTGAATACACCATGGGCCTAAATCAACGAGTTCCACTTCTATTACGCACACGTCCAATATAACATCAATTGAACCACCAACCACATTCAAATTTGAAAATTGTACATTTAATAATTATTCCTTTTAAAATTATTCATTCTGAAAGCCTGAATAAGTTGAATACACCTTGAATACACCATGTTACACCTATTGAATACACCATGTTAGGCCTAAATCAACGAGTTCCACTTCTATTACGCACACGTCAATATAACATCAATGAACCACCAACACATTCAAATTTGAAAATTGTACATTCAATAATTATTCCTTTTAAAATTATTCATGTTTACTTTTTATGTCGTCGTCGTTAATTAAAACTTTTCTAACATTTGTGTATATTAGTTAGGTTATGTTTAGCTTCTGCTTATGATATTATGGATACTCACGTATCAGAGATTGTTTAATATTAAGATTTATTGAAAATCATCTGTCAAGTGACGTTGATTACTGGGATTAAAATCTGAAGTGGAATGCAACTGTCTTAATAAAAATGAAACTGAATCAACAAAGCTTTCTTGACTAGTAACCGTCTGAAAGTTCAATGAAGATTCCATAGTTGGCACAACTGCCATCTAGCGTAATTGTGCAATAATACATTTGAAGACAGGTTTATTTTCGTAAGTCAATTAATATTTTATTGTATTGGAGTACTTTGTTACTTATAATCTTTATATAGGCTACTTTCTTCTAATCGTGTAATAGTCAATTAAATCCCACTCGAGTTTTGATTTTCTCTAGATAAATCAAAACCTCTAGTGAGATTACTCTTGATAAAATCTGTTGACAGGCAATATATCTCACTTGACGATACCGGTACTATGTGTCAGAGGAAGAACAATTATTTGTATACATCTGAAATTTGATTAGTAGTGATGGAACTTCGGACACCGAACCTATGAAGTTAACTACGTCGCGTGTAATACAAGTCGTGTTGTCTACATCAACTCAGGGTAGTACATGGACAACTACTGAGCACTGCTGTTTAAATTTAAATCCGTGGCGCCGCAGCCCTTGAAGGACCCAGACCGACCAGCCGGCTGCTGGCCTCACGTTCATATGCCGAAGCAGAGGTGAACGATCATCCAACCAGAATGGAAGTATCGTGTGGTTAGCACAATGATCCCCCCACATAAGCCCGCCATCGGTTCTTATTCTGAGCAACATTAATCCAGTCCCTACCATCATATCCCACATCCCTCAAAGCCATTTCAATATTATCCTCCCATCTACGTCTCGGCCTCCTCAAAAATCTTTTTTTCCCTCTGCCGTTCCAACTAACAATCTGATTGCATTTCTCGATTCACCCTTACCTACTACATGCCCTGCCCATCTCAAACATCTGGATTTAATGTTCCTAATTGTGTCGGGTGAAGAAATCAATGTGTGCAGTTCTGCGTTGTGTAACTTTCTCCATTCTCCTGTAACTTCATCCCTCTTAGACCAAAATATTTTCCTAAGCACCTTATTCTCAAACACCCTTAATCTCTGTTCCTCTCTCAAAGTAAGAGTCCAAGTTTCCAACCATACAGAACAACCGGTAATATAACTGTTTTATATATTCTAACTTTCAGATTTTTTGACAGCAGACTAGATGACAAAAGCTTCTCAACCGAATAATAACAGGCATTTCCCATATTTATTCTGCGTTCAATTTCCTCCCGTGTGTCATTTATATTTGTTACTGTTGCTCCAAGATATTTGAATTTTTCAACCTCTTCAAAGGATAAATCTCCAATTTTTATGTTTCCATTTTGTACAATAGTCTGGTCACGAGACATAATCATATACTTTGTCTTTTCGGGGTTTACTTCCAAACCTACCGCTTTACTTGCTTCAAGTAAAATTCCCGTGTTTTCCCTAATCGTTTGTGGATTTTCTCGGAACATATTTACATCATCCGCATGGACAAGAAGCTGATGTAACCCGTTCCATTCCAAACTTTCTCTGTTATCCTGAACTTTCCTAATGGCATATTCTAGAGCAAAATTAAAAAGTAAAGGTGGTAGTGCATCTCCTTGCTTTAGCCCGCAGTGAATTGGACTTCCATTCTGGTTGCATGTCAGAAACTAGTCTATACGGACTCTGCTGTACTTTTCACTGAGAAACATTTTAATTAAACGAACTAGCTTCTTGGAAATACCAAATACAATAAGGATATTTTGTACAAAAATTGTCTCTTAACCGAGTCATATGCCTTTTTGAAATCTATACATAACTGATGAACTGTGCCCTTATACTCCCTTTTTTCCTCCAATATTTTTCGAATACAAAAATTGTGACATTGATCTGCATAATTATGGAGTTAATCACAAAATAGGATTATGAAATAAGTTACTTTGTACGTATTATAATTCACAACACTGTACATAAGGTTAATAATGTATGCATCAATGTGCCTACATTCTTCATTATAGTCTAAACAGCGAATTCTAGTGTATATAGTGTAAATAATGTAAATATTAGTGCAATTATTAATGTGGTCCATGTTTTGTTCTGTTCCACTTTACGAAACAAGAGTCGCTTGATCCGTCAGTCAAGTATTTATCTTGGTAGATGCACGTGCGGCGTTCACTTAAAGCCTCCAGTAATACTTAATCTTGTAGCCTCCTGAGACAAAGTAATGTCCCTAATTACCACCACGACCACCACCACTAAACGTGGAGATAATTATATACTGTACACGTACCTACTATCTGTCATTATGTATTTTGCTATGAATGTATAATTATTGTCAATGATGCACTGTCTCTACTGTACAGAACTCTTCGAAATGAGTTGCAGGTTTTGAAAACATTTTCTACATTGTATTCGTTGTAATTTGTGTTTTTTTAGACGTGTCGTTGACGTATGAAATTACGATGGTATGCATTAATTCGGGACAAAACCTATCACTGTTATTGTGTGTTCTATTGATAGCTGTATCGATATGTTCGCTGGGATAGCCGTTGGCTACGAGGGAGGGATTGAATTTCGTTTAGATAGCAGCATTCTGTTTTGACGGGCGAATATGATACCTCTTTGATATGAGTGGAGTAATTAAGAGTCGAAATAATGGATTTCGGATATATTGTTTTAGAGAGGTTACCTGATTCTTGCTGATCGGCATGGAATGCAGATGATTTCTTACATTTCCATTATAAAGTATGGTCGATCCTTAATTTGAGTAGAAATGTTTCAAGAAATAATTTGATATGAGAGGACCGTGGAACCGGGTGATGGTGGATTCGGAACCCGAACAAGGTTTATTACTGGTGGAATAAAGCAAAAAATCTCCTACAGATATAAACATGCCGTACAGATGCTGCTAATGAAGGGAATAGCGGCAAATCCGTCGCCAAGCCATCATTCTGTTGAAATAATCTGTTACTGAATTATGTGTTACTGTCTATTTCAGGTTGTAGCTAAAGCTAAGTAAATGATGATATGAGCCATTCAAAGCAGAAGTGGTCTAAGTCAAAGTTGGGTAATGAGGTTTAAAGTAAACATTCTGTAAAATACAGCGCAAAATAGAAATTAATATGTCCTGCATGCTATCCACTGACTACTAATAGTTAAATACATTCATTATTAATTGCTACTATTTTAAATAATGTTTACTTAAACTCTCATTACCCATTTTTGACTTACACCACTTCTGCTCTCAACGGCTCATATATTAATTTTAATCCTACAGAAATTTCTGTTGTGCATATTATTTATTATTAACTTACTTACTGGCTTTTAAGGAACCCGGAGGTTCATTGCCGCCCTCACATAAGCCCGCCATTGGTCCCTATCCTTGAGCAAGATTAATCCAGTCTCTATCATCATATCCCACCTTCCTCAAATCCATTTTTATATTATCTTCCCATCTACGTCTCGGCCTCCCTAAAGGTCTTTTTCCCTCCGGCCTCGCAACTAACACTCTATATGCATTTCTGGATTCGCCCATACGTGCTACATACCCTGCCCATCTTAAACGTCTGGATTTAATGTTCCTAATTATGTCAGGTGAAGAATACAATGCGTGCAGTTCTGTGTTGTGTACCTTTCTCCATTCTTCTGTAACTTCATCCCTCTTAGCCCCAAATATTTTCCTAAGCACCTTATTCTCAAACACCTTAACCTATGTTCCTCTCTCAAAGTGAGAATCCAAGTTTCACAACCATAAAGAACATCCGGTAATATAACTGTTTTATAAATTCTAACTTTCAGATTTTTTGACAGCAGACTGGGTGATAAAAGTTTCTCAACCGAATAATAACAGGCATTTCCCATATTTATTCTGTGTTTAATTTCTTCCCAGTATCATTTATATTTGTTACTGTTGCTCCCAGATATTTGAATTTCTCCACTTCTTCAAAAGATAAATTTCCAATTTTATATTTCCATTTCGTACAATATTCTGGTCACGAGACATAATCATATACTTTGCCTTTTCGGGATTTACTTCCAAACCTATCGCTTTACTTGCTTCAAGTAAAATTTCCGTGTTTTCCTAATCGTTTGTGGATTTTCTCTAACATATTCACGTCATCCGCATAGACAAGCAGCTGATGTAACCCGTTCAATTCCAAACCCTCTCTGTTATCTTGGACTTTCCTAATGGCATACTCTAGAGCAAAGTTAAAAAGTAAAGCAGATAGTGCATGTCCTTGCTTCAGCCCACAGTGAATTGGAAACGCATCTGACAGAAACTGACCTATACGAACTCTGCTGTACGTTTCACTGAGACACATTTTAATTAATCGAACTAGTTTCTTGGGAATACCAAATTCCATAATAATATCATATAAAACTTCTCTCTTAACCGAGTCATATGCCTTTTTGAAATCTATAAATAACTGATGCACTGTACCCTTATACTCCCATTTTTTCTCCATTATCTGTCGAATACAAAATATCTGGTCATTAGTTGATCTGTTACGCCTAAAACCACACTGATGATCCCCGATAATTTCATCTACATATGCAGTTAACCTTCTCAAAAGAATATTGGACAAAATTTTGTACGACGTCAACAAAAGTGATATTCCTCTCAAAGTTACTACAGTTAGTTTTGTCCCCCTTCTTAAAGATAGGTACGATAATGGACTCCTTCCATTGTTCTGGTACAATTTCCTTTTCCCAAATAGCAAGTAGAAGCTTATAAATTTCGTTAGATAATGCGCTTCCACCCTCTTGTATTAATTCTGCTGGAATTTGATCGATACCTGCAGACTTATAATTTTTCAGATTTTCTATCGCAATTTCGACTTCAGAAAGTGTGGGTTCGGGTATATATGGCTCAGCAGTTTGTATTTCAATTTGGTCCCGATCATTCCTATTTGGCCTATGTATATTTAGTAGTTGTCCAAAATAGTTTTTCCATCTGTTCAGGATTGAATGAGCGTCTGCAAGCGAGTCACCGTTCTCATCCTTGATCACGTTTACCCTTGCCTGATATCCATTCTTGAATTCCTTTATGCCCTTATATAAATCTCTAATATTTTTATTTTTACTATTTGTTTCTACCTTATTCAGTTTTTCCTTCAAGTAATCTCTCTTTTTATTTCTAAGTGTACGATTTGTTTCCCGTCTTATATTGAAATAATTATCTCTCTTCTCCTCAACTGGATCCTGTAAGAACTTCAATTTTGCCTGTTTCCTTCTTTCTACTGCCATGCAACAATCTTCATCAAACCACGCTTTCTTTTTCTTAGTTTCATAATAACCTATGCTCTGCTCAGCTGCAATTTTGATATTATCTCGTATATTTTCCCACATGCTATTAACATCTAACTCTTCCTCAACTTCGTCGGAACTTGCTAATACGGCAAACCTATTTGAAATTTCGACCTGATAATGTTGCTTAGTTTCCTCGTCCTTTAATTTCGGAATATTGAATCTTCTAATATTAACTTGTTGCTCTACTCGCTTGGCTACTGATAGTCTTTCTCTTAGTTCTCCAATTACCAAATAATGGTCAGAATTACAGTCTGCCCCCCTGAATGTTCGAATGTCTACTATACTAGTGTGTCTTCTTTTATCTATCAAGATGTGACCTATCTGGTTATGTGTCAATCCATCAGCCTAGGAAGGAATTGAACTCGGTGAAGACAATATTTTAGAGCAGGTTTCAAATATTATTAACAGAGAAATATAATATGATGGGGATCATCATCATGATCATCAACATTATTTTCCTGTCTCACATTTTTCCTCCATCTTTTTCTTGGTATTGTTAAGCCACGATGACCTCGTGAGAGAAGTTTTGGAATGCAGGTGTTTGACATTCTTTCCAGGTGATCAATCCAATTATCTATGTATGCTGTTAATTTGTTATACTTTCCACGTTAAGTTCATTCTTATATTATTGTTAGAAATTTGATTATTTTTAAGCTTTGATTTTTCTGAACCGACGCATGCGAAGCGCGAGGCCCGTCTCGCACAAATCTGGACTACACGAGAGGTAGTGAGTGGTTTCTATAACTGTGAGGTGCCAGGTCTGCGCACCTCGCAACTATAGAAACCACTCGCTATCTCTCCTGTGGTCCGGATTTGTGCGAGACGGGCCTCGCACCTCGCACGTCGCATGCGTCAGTTCAGAAAAACCAAGGCTTTAAATGTGCAGTCTTTTATTACCCTTAAAAATTTCATCTCAGCAACCTTAATCCTTTTTATGTACCGGTATATTGTTATTATCAATATTTCGCTAGCATAGGCCTATTATAATAGTGTGAGAAGAACCATCACTTTATAAAACTTTAATTGTGGTTTGTTTCTTCTTTGTTTTTTAATATTATTTCTTGGAGTTTCACATATATTTTGAAATGAGTTTAATTTCTTCTCAATGTCGCTGTTTGAATTGTATGCTATTTCTACACCCCGTATCTAATATTTGAAACCTGCTCTAAAATATTGTCTTCACCGAGTTCAATTCCTTCTTAGGCTGATAACCTGGTGGGTTTTTTCCGAGGTTTTCTCAATTCTCCCCCTCATCTCGCTAAATCACTGTTTTTTAAACAAATAAAAGCATCACTTTTGTTTTATTAAAAGATTTTATAAATTGTATTGCTTACCAACATTATTTAAGCAGATGATCTCGTAAAATGACAACCATTCATCATTTGCAAATAAAAGCGAATTCAGAAAGCGTTAACGTTATGTTTTATTTAAGACGCTCGCAACTGCAGAGGTTATATCAGCGTCGCCGGATGTGCCGGAATTTTGTCCCGCAGGAGTTATTTTACATGCCAGTAAATCTACTGACTTGAGCCTGTCGCATTTAAGCACACTTAAATGCCATCGACCTGGCCCCGGATCAAACCCGCAACCTTGGGCATAGAAGGCCAGCACTATACCAACTCGCCAGCCATGTCGACATTCAGAAAGATATATCGCCCTTTGGCTACCATTATCTGCTATTTGACTTTAAGATCATCCGATTGGCAGATATTTTCGTTCGTCGAAAATGTCCAGTCGGGCATTTGTTCCCGTCTTAAAGGCCCAAAAGTCATTTCCAGAATGTCCACTTATCCAAAATGTCCAAACCCGAAATTTTCTCTGTGTATACGGAATTATTTACATTTTGAAACTGTGTTTACGAAACTGAATTAAGAGGACTTCATACGTTATTATTCCCTATAGCGATTTGTTCTGGAAGTTCATGTTTAATATGTTATTTCATGATAACAGCATTACTGATATCTTTTTGCGTATGCATAAGGATATTAAAAAGTAAGTTCCTATTTTGAAATGCTAATAAGTTTGTCAAATTTTTATACTCAGCAAAAATAAAAAGACCAATTTTTTCGTAAAGAAATGGGATTTTATTAAAACATGAAAAATTAATTATGACCACCACCGTGTTGTTCAATAAGAAATAGTCTTTCTCCTATGCTATAAATGGCATTAGTAAGCACATTCCTAGGAATGTTTTCACTGACATCCTATATTGACTGTTTCAGTAGTAGGTCTACTAAGAAATACCTTTTCTTTTGGATAACCCCATGACCAATAGTCAGCTGTATTTATGTCTGGCGACCTAGAAGGCCAGCTGTTCGAAAAATGCCTAGTAATTACACGATCACCAAATGTGTTGGGCAACAGTGTTTTTACATTATTGTGTAAGTGAGGTGGAGCGCCTTCTTGCATGAAAACAATGTTTTCGATTTCATGATTCTGTAATGCTGGTATTGCAAAATCTTTGAACATTTGAAAGTATCGCTGGCCGGTTACCGTCACTATTTTCCTTTTTCCATTTTCAATTTCTTTACAGAAATACTGTCCTATTACGAAATGTGACGTAAAACCACACCAGACAGTAACCTTCATATCATGTAAAGGTAAAACCATTGTAAAAGTTATTAAAATTATTTCCCTACTGCCGTCTGTATTCTGAACAACAATTAATTATTGTTTATACAATCGTGACACAGTTACCATAGGAACGAAACACGCATCGATTAAAAACCCAACCTTCTAAACCAGGGTTGCAGAACTGGAGAAGAGATGGGTGGAAACATGGGGAAAGAGTTCGTTCCCCCATTCACAAGGCCGAAGCCTTAAATGACGTTTGTGTGACGTTTGGCATACACACTGTTCTCTCTTCTCCTCTACCCCTACTGTACAATGACGCGAGATTTGAAGGGAAGGGATGAGTTATGTGTTCCGGGTTATGTCACGTTCTTCAATTGGAATACAGTTCTGTATCTCTGTCCCAAACTGCTGATATTTACAGAAGATACAGCTGTTTCAAAATGAGAACTTACTTTTGAATAACCTGTCTTTATACTACGTCATTCATTCAATCATTCTCGATTTTCTGCCAATCTCCTCTCTTTCCCCTCTTCCTCTTAGTCTCCGCATACGATCTATTTAGGGCATACTGTTGTCTGTCATCTGGTATCTTCTTCTGCCCTGAACTCTTTTACCGTTCACCATTCCTTTTTTTTTTCAAGTAGGTTATTTTACGACGCTTTATCAACAGCTCAGGCTATTTAGCGTCTGAATGAGAGATGAAGGTGATAATGCCGGTGAAATGATTCCGGGGTCCAACACCGAAAGTTACCCAGCATTTGCTCGTATTGGGTTGAGGGAAAACCCCGGAAAAAACCACAACCAGGTAACTTCCCCCGACGAGGGCTCGAACCCGGGCCACCTCGTTACGCGGCCAGACGCGCTGTCCGTTACTCCACAGGTGTGGACTGCAGTCTGGAAATGATATTGAAATGATCAAGTTTAAAACGTACATTCAGTTAAGATGCATGAAAATGTTGTGTCTACATGGGGCACCGTTTTGAACATCATCTTCGCTACTTAAATATATTAATTAATATTAGCAATCAATCTTGCATTCATTGCTTGAATGCGTAAAGTTGAAAGAACAGTTTAACCGTGTATATGGATCTTAATGGATTCATGCTCATCAATTTACGGGGAAACAGTTGGCGACTCCGACTAAACAAAAGAACGACCATGCGATAAATTGATAGCGATAAATCTAGCTGCAAAAATTATCGCGATGTTTGACTGTGATTGGTTGGAATTCAAAATTTCATTACACTTCATTGGTCGAAAATGGAATGACGTCATATAAACGAAATAGTCTGTATAATATTTGCGTCCATAATAGTAAATTACGAATGGAGCTTCCTGTGCTTCCTACCAGTTTTTCAGTGGAGCTACACGTTTTTTTTTATTATTCCGATTGCTCCATTGTTCATTATTAATCGTATCCTCTTCAGTTCCTCCGTTTCGAAATTCGAATGCTAATCCACGGTGCTCCATCAGACCGTCCGTCCGTTGCCCATCTTAACCCAATTCCGCCTACAGAACGCGAGGAGCTCCAATTACTGTGCTAGAACAAATGCGTTCTCGTTTATAAAACTGCGACTCTAAACATACGTTTGTTGTTTTTAGCCTCTGTTTTGTTTACTAATGAAACTCGTGAATGCTGAATAAATATGGAAAACCCATTACTCTTACTGAAGTTGATCCAATTGTTCGGAACGTCAACTGGTGGATCTGTAAATTACAATAACTATTATTGGTGATGATAATAATAATAATAATAATAATAATAATAATAATAATAATAATAATAATAATAATAATAATAATAAATGAAGAAATTAATATATGAGGGAAATGTCTTACAATTATTCACATTCCGTAACTGTTTTTTCTATGAGATCAAACAATCTATCAATTCGCAGATATTTTGTCCCGAGCAGCGGAGTCGTGGTCCAAAGCATCATGCTTAGGACTCTCGTTATGGAATGCGCTGTGATTCGATCCTCATGGAGTTGGAATTTTCTTATGAAATTTCGGCCAGTGTATGAAATCGTTGCCCACCAACTATCGTGGTGAATTTTTTCAAACTACTATAGGTAGTGAAACCGTGTTACGGAAACTAGTTATAATGGCTGGGAGGGATCAACGTGCTTACCACAAGATACCTTCCGTTCTGGCTGGACGATCATTTACTGCTGCGGAGGCCAGCAGGCGACTAGTCGACCTTGGCTCTTCATGGGCTGTCGCGCCACGGTTTTCTTAATTTACAGATTTAAATTCTTTCTCCATTCTTGTTGCTGTCTCATGTAGCTACAACACTATACCGGGTGAGGCACTAAAATATGAAAGTCAATTTCATTATTTTAAATGGATTCATATGTTTTATTATTTACCTTTTAATGGTGCGTTTGAAGACGCGTAGTTTGCGGTAAATTTTTTTAATGTTTCAGGGACTTACGAATATTTTATTATTACAATTATCATCATCATCAACATCACCATCACAATCACCATCATATACATCAAGGTTTAGGCCTCTCAGGTCTCTTTCGACTTTAAGAAAATTGATCCTTCCATCTAGTAACTGGTTTTCCTTTCTTCTAAATCCTATTCATGTGTAGTTAGAGTATTTTGGGAATTCTATCATCTGTTATTGTCAATAAATATTCGTACCAATTTGTTTATATTTCATCATTAAATTTAAAAGTATTAAATTGTTATCTTATCTCTGTAATTTACTTCTTTTCTGGTCCATAGGAGTATAGCGCACAGTTGGTCTCAGAAAACTCATCTGTCTGTTTCTATCTTCCTCTTATCCGTTCTCGTCAGATTTCAATTTTCAATTATCATGGCAACCGCCATAACCTTATGGACCTTAAGTTGAGTATCGTATCGCGTTTTGTTGCTTAGATTCCACACATTCTTTTTAACTTCTGTAATTTTATTTATGCTTTCCTTTTGGCAGTATGATATATGCATCTCAGATGATTTCTTCCTTGGATTGCGATTTTGTTTTTGTATATGAAATATTAAGGTTATATTCTTTAGTTACTTTTTCTAATTGACATGCAGCTCTTTGGATATTATCTTCTGATGTACTAAAAACTGCCCGCTCATCAGCAAATAAAATGGTATTTAAAACTGCATCATTTATTTTAAAATCCTCGACTAAAACATAACGCCATTTTTTAACAGAATGGTGATTATGAACGTTAAACAATGCTGGAGATCACTAATCGTTGAATCTGGTTACATTTACTGCAATATTGCTTATATATTTTTATTAATACCATTCTTGTGTTCAGGTTTTTTGTAAACTGACGACGTTTTCTTCTTATTTTATCTCCTTATTAATTATCATCATTATCAAAATAACGAACTTGGGGACTTGTGTCTTTTCACGTGACTAAGCGACCAGGACTTCATCATTGATCAAAAACCAGCGTTGCAGTAAACGGATATATTCTCGTAAGTTGTCAAAAGTGGTTTGAATCGTCTATTGATAATATTATGGTAGGTTGAAACAGTTTTTGTTCATAGAATTATATAATAAAAATAAAATGGAAATATATCAATTTCTTTGAATTTTGCTCTGTACATTTTATTACAGTTATGACTACCTACATTAAAGATGATGATGATGATAGACTTAAAATGACTGATGATTTTTGATGATTAGATGGTTTTCTGATTTCATTTTCAACGCATTTCCTAGCTGATCTCGTATCTGCAAGTTTAAGTATAGCCTAAGTTTTCTGGTTTTATTTCAATTTTTACATACATCCCCACACGATCGATTGTCTTCAGATTTTTCTAAAATTTGAGGGACTGCAATGTCTTTCAATGAATTTCGTTTCCAGCCTTTAACGTATTGCCATTATGAATGGATCAACACAAAATATTAAACTCTCCATTCGAAAAAAATTAGCAGGATAACACAATTCTCCACGACATTGCGTTATCTAAAATTAAAAAAAAAAAACCGGGGTTCAAATTTGTTTAATACTGCATTGAATAACTCGTATTTTCTAGGTACTCAAACAGACCGTCGGCCTTTAATTCTCTGAATGTCATTGGCTTCGACAAACAACTTCAGTTTTCGTCCGTCTTCCTGTCAGTGATTGTGCCACTTTCTTGGAGAGACTGTCCCTGAGCAATATCTGCGTTAGCTCTTCTATAATATTGCTAACCGCTATTACTTTGTCACCCCTTATTCTTGTGTTCCGTACAGGCTTTGTATTACTTGTTTCTTCTTATTCTTCTTATTATTATTATTATTATTATTATTATTATTAACAATACCTCAGTTGGTAAAGCAGCTGGCTACGGACTGGAAGGTCCAGGTTTCGTTCCCGGGTAGTAACGGGATTTTCTCGTTGCAAACTTCCAAAAGAACTCAGCCTCCTATAAAATTGAGTACCGGGTCTTTCCCGGGGGTAAAAGGCGGTCAGAGTGTGGTGCCGACCACACCACCTCATTCTAATGCTGAGGTCATGGGAAGCATGGGGTTCTAACTCCATGTCTCGTCCAAGTGCCTTCATGGCATGTGATGGGGATAACTTTCAACAGTCTTGTAATAGTTATCATTTGGAATTTATTCTAGGCGAACACCGGGATTTCGATTAAAATTGCCACGGCCTTCTAATTTAATTAACCCTTTAACTTCTTTTTGTCCGATTTTCCGCGATAGGCCTGCCATCTATCCGTCGAAGTAACGCACTTAACAAACTGTGACTCGAATCAGAATGAAGTCCCACCGTAACCCAGTGCGTCTGGCTGCAAGGTGGCCCTAATTAACCCTTTACCTGGTTGAAGTTTTCACGGGGTTTTCCCTCAACCAAATACGAGAAAATCTTATTATCTGCTGGATTAGGCCATTTGCATTATCACCGTTCATTAACGCAAATAACAATGTTGATAGCTCTGTAAAATAACCGAATAAAATAAAAAACGACGGTGAACCAGATTTGTATTATTATTATTATTATTATTATTATTATTATTATTATTATTATTATTATTATTATTATTATTATTGTTGAAATTTTAGATCAGACCATATGATTTGTTCCTAAGAATCGCAAGATGTAGTAACATACTCTACCATTTCATTCGTCCCTAGTCTCGACGTCCTCTCGAGAGAAAATGAAATGCTAATTTTGTTTTTCCATGCGCATAGAAATGGTATGTTAAACTTAGTCATCCTTTCCTTTGACTTCTTGGAGTGGTTAATATTTCCGTGGACTGCTTACTAGCAAACTGAGTCAGCAATTCTAAACTGAACATACAAGACAGATCGCACTCATTGAGATTACAAACCAGCACTAGATATTCAAAAGTACCTGACTGTGTATCGTTGTGATAAGAAAGGAAATATGTTCATTCTGATGAGAGAAATATTTATTTGCATTTTCCTAACGAAATTCAAACCCACTTCCTTTGAATTTGCAAACGGAAACGTTAGTATCTAAGACCAAAGTAATAATATACATCACCCTTGCTCATTTATATTTTGAGAGAGCTAAGGGAGTGAATTAAGATGTCGTGTTGACCTCATGTCATATGAGTCCCAACATGTACATGTTATGATCAACAACAAGGCTTGGATCTTATGGTCCGTTCCGGCTTGAACTTCATCTAAATGATTGATTTCGCCATCGTATTTCTGGACGTTAACAATGGCGTCGATCGTGTGAGGCAAATCGAAATCAACTTGTAGTGATCCACCCTTCGACATTCGAGATACTTACCTATATCAGCATTAAAACTGATAATGTCCGAAAGACATTACTTTCTCACGAATTTCAGAGGTTAATAAAGTTTTATTGAGTTTGTCTGGTGGAAGAATGCCCCTAACGACGTTACAACAAATCGTCCAGCGGCATCTGTACTTTCATAGATGGAAATCCATATTTAACTATCTGCTGTACTTAGTCGTATGCGAGATATTACATCATAATAGCATTTCGATATAGTTCCCTTTTCACGTATTTTCGCATGAAGCTTTTTAAGTGTGTATTTTCAACGTTATTTATTGTAATAGGCTATTTAAACATACCATCATTTTACATAAATCGTGAAAAACTCTTTTTGTGTGGTAGGCCTACACATTGAATTCTAACTTACATGCGATTCTTATCTTTCTTCCTTAGTTGAAACTGTCATCTGTGCTTTATGTTTTTTTTCGTATTACAATGTTGTGTTACGAATGTATGTTTCGTATCTTTAATTTCTGTGCTACATAAATTTCATAGGATATTTACCCCACTTACTGCGAAATGTTGTGAGCCAATTTCTCCATCAAATTATTTACTGTTGATATATTTCATGATTCTGCCATTATAAATATTATACGTTACGTAAGATAGGTAATACAACCCTGGAGGTCTGTTCACTACACAGCATAAATGTGTTCTGTTCCTTGAGTCGCATGCCTGTACGCAACCACTCCCCCACCCTTTCATACTATTTGCCTTCGTCAAACATTGCAATATACTTAACTTGATATCGTCCTGCAGTCCTAGATGTCTCAGCTTTAATAATATACTATACATCGAGTCTCTGCACATACATCTTATATCATAATCATGTATGAAATATGGTATAGTATAGGCCTACTGTACTCTGAGGACTCAGGAGGGTATAAGGGGAACTGCCCCTTATAGCGGGGTGCACTTTGACAAAATTAGTAACTTTTCTCCTATCTAACAGATTTTCATAAAACTTTATACAGTAGTTACAGACTACATATTTATTTTGTATACAAACTCTAATTACACTTGTATAAGAGGAACTACTGCTTATGGGAAGTTGCATTTACGCACAATTAAAAATGTTTGTGTCTAAGATGTTTTAATTTGGAAATTGAGGTTTCGATATAATCATTTTCTTTCTTTAATAATTCCGCAGATTGTTTCACAAATTGTAATCATATTGGACGGCAATATCTTGAGAAGGATATTCTTACATTTTACATAAGTATCTTTTCAGAGCAATCTGTTTTGGTTACCAATCTCAATGGAGCCACAGATGTTAGTAACATATCAGTCTCCAAAAAATGCTTGCATATAAAGGGAGTGACTGGAACTACCGTCAGACCCCCATTTATGGATCATTTGAATTTGAAGTTAACAGTTACCGTCTCCCTTTACTGCACTAAGTATAACTATATTTTATAAAGTATATATACACTAGATCTACGTTTAACTGCTATAACCAATAATTTGTGTAATCCTACCTCTGCCATTTTTCTGTTATTGTAATTAGGTAATTGATTCTTCTTTGGGGTATCAGTGTTTTTCACTCCTAAAATTTTGTCCTAAGTATGGCATATTTCAAAATTTATACACGGACATCATTTTATTTTTACTTCAATTTTTATTGTACCTGAGTTTTTGAATGTACTTCACTCCCACCCCTTCTACTAATGAAGTTCAACCGTCCTCCACACAGATCCAAGACCGCATATACAGTCATAGTAGCCTTACGGTCACAGTAAACATTACGTTCCAAAAATATGTTCGCGTTTTCCAGTGACGAAAGAGCTTTCTATATTGAATCATTTTCGCACAGGTACTGTCGTCCATTTGCCTACGTCGCATCCCGGTTCCCCCACCTTCTTTTATTCGCCAGCTAGTGGCTGGGCTGTCTTAGCTCTTTTCTGGAAACATTAATTTCTGTTAGGAATTGGACGTTTACGTAATAGCATACAACTGTTTAAAATAACTTAAATAAAAGGGCCTCGTTATGTAATTAACTGTCACGTGATTTCCCCCTTTCTACGACCCTACGACAAAACCCCTTGGACGGACAGTAGATAGTATGTCTGATTAATTATATCTTTTGGGTCGGCCAGAAGTGAAGATTGAATTTACAGTACGTAAGGCACTCTTTTATAAAGTAGGTACAGAATTATTTCAATATGAGTTACTAGTACGAAGGACGAAACTGGTAATTCGGATTAGGTACAATAGTCTATAGTGCGATAATATGCATAAAAGAACTGAAGACTGTATCGAAATAAACGTCCACCATTTTAAAAATGTGTTTAAATATCCATATTATGATTATTTTTAAATTTAATTTCATTCTCTATATTTTACGCTAATGTGCTGTAGACTGTATAATATACACTGCATAATGAATATGTCCACATGGATAATTCAGTTCGTGAGTAAAAACACTTATTCTTAATACAGTACTGTGTTTTGATTAAACAAAAACCTAATGAAAATTATCAAACTCAAAACCGCAATATTTACTAGTTTACGTAAATGGATGAACTACTTTTCTTTCCTCCTATATCTAATAAAGTGTTTTGTTTGTATATTACGCCAGTATCATCGAACTACAGTCGTGGAAGGGGGTAGCAAACGGCGTTGATCCAGAGGTATAGACAAGTTAATATTAAAAATGTTAGTAAAAATAAAATGATGTCCCTGTACTTCTATACTCTTTTGTCAGACACACTTATCGGTGTCTGATTAGTTTGAGATTCACTCTCAATGCCAGAACTTCTTCTGGAGTATATGAACGAGCGTGAATAGAAGTAGGTAGGCTATACCAGTAGGCCTATTTCTTTTCAATGGTGGAATTGTACCAGAAATTCCTGTTGTTGCTTTTTAATCACAGAGGAAACATTTCATTTACCTTCCTTGGCAAAACTTATCTGCGTTGCAAGAGCTCGAGCTCGTTCTTCTGAACGACACGAAGTAACTAACTTACTGGATTGTCTTTGTTTCGACCTCGTACTTGCTGTAGTGGAAAAGCTTTCTTGGACGGCCACGAATTTTTCTCTAAATTTTCATTACTATCACGATGAGAACCTAATTTAATGAGTAGTTCACTAAGCAACTGTTCATTTCGTTAAAAATCTCATATTTCTTTATCCTCTTGATCTCTAACGATAAATTATCTTATGGGGAAAATGTAACATTTTAGACTATTGCTCCTCTTCGGGACTCGGGAAGCTTCTTGATACATAATTAACAAGCTGTTACCTTGCATTTTCTGAATGTAACTTACTTCGGAAGCAGATTCGGTTCAGATATTCAAATCATTGCAATCGAGAAAAATTATATTACTGCACCTGGAAAGAACAGTGCGTATAATTGATTACTTCCGCAAATCTACGCACCTTGATTCTTCATTTAAAATAGAGATAAATACTCGAGGAAGTGAAATAGAGATTATTATGAAAGTCATGTGAAGGTACTTTACAACAAAAAAATCATTTTGGGACGGAATAAACTTGTTCAAGATGTTTTTTTTTTCTGCCTTTTATATTATAAAATGAAAGATTTGAAAAAGGGGGTCCAAGTCTGCACTCAATGGTTATATTTATATTGTGTTCAGTGTCCATTCATGAACAGTGCGTAGAACGCAAACAGCATACATTTAAAGGGGGTAGAGTCGAGTAGGTTACAAATCAAAGTCTGCTGATATTTATATTGTGTTCAGTGTCCATTTGCTTAGCTGCATACAGGGTCGAGCGGTAGGTTGGAAATAACAGAGAAGTATTAACAAGACGGTGTCAAAGTATTATTCAGGTGTCAATGTGCAAACAAACAGGACAAGCGAAACAAGGAAGCAGCAGTTGCAAGATTGCGGGATCTCTGCACGAGTGTACCATTGTTGAGCAGCTCTCCGTTGTGAGGATTTCTGGGCAAACGTTCTGGTAGCAATGGATACTAATAAAGAAATGCTGCTCGTAAGCATTGCCGGTCACGTCAAGCTGTTTACAGTTTGGTGCAGGAGTTCTCTGAAGGGTGAACAACTACCGGAACACGGAGTCGGTCGGTCACTGGAGAATATCACTGAGGCACATTTTCAAAAAGTTGGCTGCTTGATTTGAGGAGACAGAATGAAGGGAGCGATATGATAGCCAGAATAGTCACTGATGATGAGTCCTGGGTGCATCATTAGCAGGGACAAAGTGTGCATCAATGTTTGAATCAAATCGCCAATGGTGCGCTTAGATTCGTGCAAAAATACAGCTATCTTGCAAATGTAGCTTTTTCTCTTCATATTTGCGCACATCGATAATACTGCCATCTAGCGGTGATAGCTTCAGGCGTCTCTTTAAAAAATATAGGTCGCACATTAATTTGTAACTTACTGACTGACTCTCTCTCGTGTAATGCCTTCAGTATGTCGGAAAAATTAAACGGATCATATGCTGTAAACAGGTGATGAAACAGGAGTTTAGTGTTCTTCTTTTCACAACTTTAATATTTGGGATCAATTACCTTTTTAGGTAATCAGTTCCTTTTGAAGTGGAGGTTGAGTAAATTAGCAAAGTATGATTAATATAAAAGTTCTTATTTCTGAGCTCAGAATCGAATCTGTACCATGCACCGACTAAACTAACTGGACATATGGATTATATTTTATTTCTAAAGTCTTATTTATGAACAGTGACGTACAACGGGGCAAATCATATGGAAAATTGGCAGAAAATGTTTCTTTTCAATTTTCGAATAGATAATATCAAATAAAATGAATTTTATATATCATCATCATAAACAATACGGTTTAGGCCATAAGGCCTGTTCCGTCTCCAAACGTATTCTAAATGTTAGAATTAAAATTGGTCACTCCATCTCTTTCTAGGTCGACCGATGTCTCTTCCACCTCTTGGTTGATATTGATATATTATTTGTGGAATACGGTTTTGTTCCATTCTGGCAATATGGTCATGCCATTTATTTATATACTCATGTGTTGTTGTTGTTGTTGTTGTTACATTTGTAATATTTAGTTCTTCACGTATTTCTGTATTTCTTTTAAGGTGGAGTAGACTGTAACCTGCCAATGGTCGGAGCAGTCTCATTTCCGCTGCTTCCATTCTTTTCTTTTTGTTTCTCAGTCTGAGAAGTCCAGATCTCAGATCCATAGATTAATGACGGTATGGCAAGTACTTTATAAAATTTTTAAACTGTTTCCTTTCTGACCTTGTTGCAAAATGTTCCTTTGATGGTTCCTACTAGCTGTTGGAATTTAGGAAGTTTTATTTCTACATAAGATGTTTTATCATATGATATATTACAGCCAAGGTCGTTAAAATTGTTAACTTGTTCAATGGGCTCATTATTTATTACAATTTTCGTTCTTAGAGGCATTTTTCCCTCAAAGTCCATTACTTTCGTTTTCTTCGTTGAGGTCTTCAGGTTATAATTGCAGGCTATCTGATTTAGTTGAAATAGTGCCTGTTGCAGATCATCCTCTTAATTAGAAAATACAACCTGATCATCTGCGAATAAGATCGTATTTACAGGTGTATTGTTTATTATAAAATATGAACTTAGTTCTTCTTGTCAAATTCTGGCAATTTCGTCAATATGTAAATTAAACATAGTAGGTGACAATGGCACCCTTGTCGTACACCTCTTGTTATTTCTCTTTTCTCCTTACTTATTCCGCTATTTTAAATATAGTTTTTAAATTGTTTATATAAATAACGTAACAATTCGCATATTTATATGCATCTTTACTGGTCTTGAAATTCAATCACTCTACGATAACTCACATTCAGCAGAATTGCAAAGTTGTTGTTTGATTAAATTAAGAGTAATTCTAAATCATCTATGTTGATCATCTTTAAATCCTTCTTGGGTTATTCTAGTATTCTGAGAATTTTGGATTCAATGTAATCACCAGACTAAAACACACTCACTTCTTATTAATTTTCCTAGAAAATTTTCCGGGATATATGCTTCCCTAAATCTCTTAAGCTCCTCGTTGGATCCTTCGCTCTTCAATAGGAAGCAAATTGCATGTTTTCATATGTACCATTTATGCAGGCACTGGATACTGTGAACGCTTTCGAACAGAAAAGTTCAGTCGTTTCTGAAGTTTTTGTGCGGCACTGTTCCATGCTTCGTGACATCTATAATCATTTGTGAAACAACTGAACATTAAAAGAAGTAATTTCAGCACCAATAAATCTGGGTCATTATGGAAGCGTTTGGCAGTTTCCACCGTTACTACTTCCAGAGTCGGACTTCGGCTTATCAATCGACACTCCCATCCTCCATTTAAATCTGTCCTGGATATTCTCATCCATGTTTGCTGCAGTTTCCTTATTTGTACTTATACCAAACTGCCATTACATTAAAAGTAATTTATAGACAAGACGTAATACGAGTACTATAACAGGCATTTGAAGACTGGCTTAGTGCTGAGCAACACTACTTCCGTGCTACTCTCATAGATGTAATTTATGCATGTAGATATAAGCTATCCGTATTAACCACAAAAAAGATTAGGAATTTTTTACATTCATTTCTTTTCTTCGTTTTCGGGTTTCTGGTAACTTCCGTCATACTACGGGAGCTCACGAATTGCAGCGGCATCAGTGCAGTTCCAAAAGTTGAACTTTGAATTCCACACGGGGATTTTGAAAGCACACTTGAATTGCATGCTGACGTGCCCTTGGACTTCTGTTAAGAGTCGAGTTTGAAACGACAATCAAATACAAACTGTTTGTCCAGAAGCATGTCAACTACGTCGCTTCCAGTGGTATATTGAATCTTGCTACAGAACAGTGTGAGTGAAACAATGTACGAGGGTGCTTCAAAAAGTAAGTTAACAAGAGCTCTCATGCACAAACTCTATTTCATAGGCAGATGTGGTGATGCACTGTAGTAGGGCACTGGTACGCATTACTTTTCAACACAGTCACCATGCTTGTCCAAACACTTGTTTCAACGGTAGACCAAGGCATCGATGCCAGCATAGAAGAAATCTGCGTCAAGTCCCTGAAGTCGCGTCATGACGGCTTGCTGAACGGCCGAATCGGTGATGGATCGCTTACCACTCAGATGCTTCTTAAACGATCCAAAGGTATGGAAATCACTGAGTTCCGGGTCGGCGCTGTAGGGAGGATGGTCCAGCACCTTCCACCGAAAACGCCGTAATAATTGAAGCGTAAAAATGAGAAGGGAAATGTTACACGTTGTGCCCTGTTTAATTCTGTTTGTACGCAACTCAAATACCTCCTAGAAAACCTCGGCACGCAACTCGGTCTTTTTTTCTCTTTCCATATGTAATTCGTAAACACGGCAAATATACCCCACTTATAACGTTCAAAATCAGTGATATAATATGTAGATTTGGTGACTAATGACTTGAAATACTAATGATTCGTTTTAGGAGAAGAATCGGGAAAAAGAGTATTATAGAAAATGAAAGAAAGAAAAGATTAATATACAAAGCAAGTGATGAAAACAGAAACAAGATAAAGTAAAGAAAAGGAAATGGAGGAAAGAAAAGGAGAACTGAGGAAAAAGAAGTTTAGGGAAGAAAGAAATGGAGAAACGGAGAAGAGGAAAAAAGTGAGGTGGTTGAAGAGAAAGTTCAGGAAAAGGGGAAATACGGAAAAGTGCAGAAAAAATTCGAATTGCAAAAAGAGGAATAGCGGAAGAAAGAGAAATGTAGAAAAATTAGAACTGTAGAAAATTAGAGTTTGGAAAAAGGAGACGCATGGAAAAGGGGGAAGTGCAGAAAAAGGTGAAATGTTTAAAAATAAGCAGTGCGGGAATGTGGAAGTGCAGAAAAAGAGAAGTCCGGAAAAAGGGAGTGTGGGAAACAAGGGAAGTGACAGGAAAGGGAATTAGCGTGAAAAGAAAATTGTGAAACGGGAAATAATGGAAAAGAAAAATGAAAAAAAAAAACAAAATGAATACAAATTATAATTAAGATAATGGAAATTGGATAGTAAATAATGCAGAGGAAAAGGAATGGAGAAAAAGTACAATGAAGCAAAATGATGTGAACAATGGAGAGTGGAGGAAAGGAAATTATATGTTAAAGAATATAGAAATAATGGAATTTTGAGGATAAAAGAAGTATAGGGAAAGGGATAAATTAACAAAGGAAAATGGAGACAAAGGAACTGTGAACAAACGACAGCTGAGACAAAGGAAAGTAGACATAAAAGAAAGTGGAGACTAAGTAAGTAGAGACTGAGAAACTGTAAAACTGGAACCTAAGGAAACTAGAGAATGAGAAATTGGAGATAAAAAGAAAACTAGAGCAAAAAGAAAATTAGAGACTAAAAAATAGGAAAAAGGCGGTACAGAAAAATGTAATGAATGGAAAGTGGATTCAAAGGAAAGCGAATTGAAAAGAAATGAAGACTAAGGAAAGTGGAGACAATGGAAAGTACATTCTAAAGAAAAAGGACTGAAAAGAAATAGCAAATGAGAAAAGGCGGTACAGAGAGGAAAGAGAAGAAATCCACAATGTTAGTAATTAAGACAAAGGAAAGAAAATACGAAGGAAAAAGCAAAATCAGAATGAAATGCAGATAAAAATGAGAGAAAGGGAACTGTGTTGGAGAAGAAATATAGAAGAGAAAAATGAAAAATAATTTACATGAAGTTGAAGAGAGAACACGAAAAGTGCAGAATGGGGAAAGAAATAGAAACAAAATCAAGAGAAAGGAAAATTTTATGGTATGAAATAAGAATGGAGACTAGAGAAGTAAAGGGAATAAGGTATTTGGAATAACGTCGTTCTTAAGTGAATACAGTAAGAAGCAATGCTGATGATTTGCTGAATAAAAAGTGATTTGAGAGGAACTGAGGCAGAAAATTTGAAAGTATTATCTTGGGATTTCCGCTGAGATCCTCGGAACCATAAAAAGCGCCTCAATCAGCACAGTCGATATCGGTGATTGAATCTCACACCACAGGCATAATAAGTCTCCATGCGCGACTCGCCCGCTTGTAGAAAGAAAGGGACAGGAAACCGACAACCAAGAGAAAAACTAAATTAAGCTGCTATCGGCTGAAAGCTTCCTACAAAAGATAAATTTGTTCCATCATTGGAATGTACTTTTGACACTGGTAGTGGACAAAATTATGAATCATATTATATTTCTCAGAAAACTTCAGTTTCTTCCGTAATAATAATGATACTTACTTACTGGCTTTTAAGGAACCCGGAGATTCATTGCCGCCCTCACATAAGCCCGCCATTGGTCCCTATCTTGAGCAAGACCAATTCAGTCTCTATCATCATATCCCACCTCCCTGAAATCGATTTTATTATTATCTTCCCATCTACGTCTCGGCCTCCCCAAAGATCTTTCTCCCTCCGGCCTCCCAACCAATACTCTATATGCATTATTGGATTCGCCCATACGTGCTACATGCCCTGCCCATCTCAAACGTCTGGATTTAATGTTCCTAATTATGTCAGGTGAAGAATAAAATGCGTGCAGTTCTGCGTTGTGTAACTTTCTCCATTCTCCTGTAACTTCATCCCTCTTAGCCCCAAATATTTTCCCAAGCACCTTATTCTCAAACACCCTTAACCTATGTTCCTCTCTCAAAGTGAGAGTCCAAGTTTCACAACCATAAAGAAAAGCCGGTAATATAACTGCTTTATAAATTCTAACTTTCAGATTTTTTGACAGCAGACTGGATGATAAAAGCTTCTCAACCGAATAATAGCAGGCATTTCCCATATTTATTCTGTGTTTAATTTCCTCCCGAGTATCATTTATATTTGTTACTGTTGCTCCAAGATATTTGAATTTTTCCACCTCTTCAAAGTATAAATTTCCAATTTTTATATTCCATTTCGTCAATATTGTCGTCACGAGACATAATCATATACTTTGTCTTTTCGGGATTTACTTCCAAACCTATCTAATAATAATAATAATAATAATAATAATAATAATAATAATAATAATAATAATAATAATAATCATCATCATCATCATCATCATCATCTTCATCATCGTCATATTTATATGTTCATAATACAATATTGTTCAGTCAACTCTTCGAAGACAGGTTGGAACCTTATAAGTGACAACAATAAGGCATCATTCATGAGGAAACAAAGTGAGGGAATAATGGGGAAGGGTGGCCAGTTCCTTTCCCCCACCATGGCATACATTGCTGACTGGTAACATAGATCACTAATCATAGTTAAGGTGTATACAAACAATTCGATTTTGTGTGGGTGAAGGGAGATAAATCATAAAAATGAGTTCTGAGATAAATGAAAATTAAACTTAGAACCATTGCTAGAAATAAATTTCTACAGAAATAAAATGCATCAAATACTAGTATTCCTTTGTTTTTTGCCCACAGACTTGTAGCATTTAACTTGTGTATTCTCCTGGGGAACAAAACTACAACTTTAACGTTGTTCAAAATCATAGTGCTAAGTTCGAATCCCTCTCAAGACACAGTGTTTGTTCGTTGTCAGTGTAATACAGTATCTTGTAATAGGTGAAGGTCTTGTGTACAGGTTCCCTGCATCACGGTAATGGTCGCGTCGTTTTTTCTATTACTAGTAGAAAACTGAGTACTCTGAAATACGGGTTAAACTCCACTAGCGATATCAATATTTGTAAATACCGTGTATTTTATATGTAATTATTATACATACAAGTTGTAATTCCGAAGAAATTTGGAATGACAAACTTTGTATAAAAATATGTGTAATAAAATACTGCAAAAGTAAATTACACAGGAAATATGTCAAACTTAAATCAAAGGAATGGTGCCCACGTCAAAAAGATTTATTTTATTTCATTTATTTATTTATTTATTTATTTAACCTGGTAGATATAAGGTCATCAGGCCTTCTCTTCCCCTCTACCAGGGGATTACAACTACAATATTAAGAATACAATTACAATTACAATTATAATTAAAATTAATATTAAATTTACAAATACAATAAAAATCTAAGTATTAAAAGATTGACTGATTAATAAATGCTAGACATGAATGTGAGTTAAAATATTTCTATGAACTCAATAATCCACATCTTAGAGAATTTTCCGAAAAAAAAAATTTGAAATAGAATGATAAAACAAGACAAGCCACCGGCGTGGCCCAGTCGGTTAAGGCGCTTGCCTGTCAGTCTGAAGTTGCGCTCGGGCGTGGGTTCGATCCCCGCTTGGGCTGATTACCTGGTTGGGTTTTTTCCTAGGTTTTCCCCAACCGTAAGGTGAATGCCAGGTAATCTATGGCGAATTCTTGACCTCATCTCGCCAAATACCATCTCGCTATCACCAATCTTATCGACGCTAAATAACCTCGCAGTTGATACAGCGTCGTTAAATAACCAACTTAAAAAATAAATAAATGTTCATTATTGTATTCCTCATACATTTATTTCTTAAAGTTTTAATTTTACTACATACCTGTATATAGCAATTGGAGCTATACTGTACCACATTATTACTGATGGTTAATATTTTGTACTTCATGATTAATTTAGTTACCTTATCGTTCATTTTGATAGACGTAAGTATTTAAAAAAAGTCTTTCTGTTGGTTTTTAATTAAATTTTCCAAGCTTCATATTTTTATGATCTTGGTAGGCCTAGGAAATGTTGGGTTTTTGATCTACCAGAAATGTGGATAATATCCCATGTTTTGGAGCTGTTAATAGTTACCTGAATTATGCGTTCCAAAACATGTTGCTTTGTCATATGTGAAAGTATATTTATTTTGTAAATCTGTTCCTCACCAGCGTACATGTGTGTGTTAACTAAAGAAGTGTGTTGTTTCTTTACTGCTGGGGTTTGAAAGATGAAATTAATATCTATTGCCAACTCTGTGGTATTTGGATAGAATCTTAATTGGAAAATGATCTAAGCTACGAGATGAACCACTGAAGTTACTTGATATAATTACAGATGAAAAAGTTTGGGCTGGATCGTCGTGGTTAAGACAGTATGGCAGACTTGTCAGACTGTGAGTCATGGCTCGAAGCCATTCTGTGGCAATTAGTTGCTAAGTCAGTTAGCAGATTAGTTTACTTGCTCATAGCAAACTGTAAAGTACAAGTGTCAGTTATGGGACTGGTATGTGGTAATTAATCATGTGAGATAGTAAAGCCTGCATGATATCCTACAGTCGTTCAAAATGTTTCTCAAACTTTTTTAAAGTGGGGACCACGTTTTTTAAGTCAGAACAGTTCCGCGGACCACCTTACTCTTGTTACCTTCGAAAACACATTTATCATTTTTGCAGCATATTTTAATACCAGTTAACCTATATTTAAAAATACAATTAATTAACTAAAATTAATTTATTTCAATTAATTTTATATTAGTATTAACTAATTAAGTTAATGTTAATAGAAGAAAATTCCATTTTCTTTTTTTTAATAATCCAAGGCTGTTAGAGTTTGGATAATGTTTAACTTATTAATTAACAAAATAAATAAATGTTTGTACTCACATTAATAATTCTACAGATTTACTTTTTACACTTGCGTGTTTCGTCTCTAAGTGCCGTTTCAATTTCGCGGGTTTCATACACTCGTTTGAAAGCACTTCGTAACAAACAACGCACCGATGTTCTGGTTCACTCTCATTGCCACACCAAGTAAATCCAAGTTCCAAATAACTCTTGTAATATTTACGAAAGTATTTTTCTTTGAACAGGACTAGATAGTTCTTTAATGGCACTAGAATCACTGATAGTATCTTCACACACAGCTTCTGAACTATCAGCACTGTCTAAATGAAGCGTATCCGAATCAAAGCCAGTCTTCCATTGTGTATAATGGGCACTATTTAACAGAGACATAGACAGCTACTAGCGTGTATGACATAAGAGAGATTTCAAACAACTAACTGCTAACAGGCAAGCGACGAATCAGCAATGCACAGAATTTGTTATAAGCAGGCTTAGAGACTTTAGACCCGATAGATAAAAACAATGCGATTTCAAGTTGGATAGCAGGACTGTAGTGGGTGGGGTCAGTGATGGTAGCGACCTACCTGACGTCCCATGTGCTTTATTTACTCAATCATACTCGTAAGGCAGGGAGAGGAGGTACTGTTCTGACAATAAAAACAGTCCCGTACACCTAGTTCACTTTATCAGAAGAGATGACAGGAGATAGCTAGTAGTCTAGTTTTGATCTGTGGTTATCTATGTGATTAGTCTAAGAATATATATGCGATATTCTGTGACATGAAAGACACCTAGCAGGGAAGAAGTCTACGGACACTGCTGGGGTAGCGAAGATAGATTTCAATGACTTAGTGTTTTTCGTTTTGCATTCATTACATCATCCACATATGTGGAGGAACGGTTACCGCGTCTGGCCGCGAAACCAGGTGGCCCGGGTTCGATTCCTGGTCGGGGCAATTTACCTGGTTGAGGTTTTTCCGGGCTTTTCCCCTCAACCCAATATGAACAAATGCTGGATAACTTTCGGTGCTGGACCCCGGACTCATTTCACTGGCATTATCATCTTCATCTCATTCAGACGCTAAATCACGTAAGATGTTGATAAAGCGTCGTAAAATAACCTACTAAAATAAATCCATTACATCATGTGATGTAGAGCGGAGCTTCTCCCAATATAAATTTTGTCTTGCCGACTACCGAAGAAAGTTTAGTTTTGAGACCTTCAGAATGTGTGTTGTAGTAGGCTACATTGTAACAGTACCATGTATTGTACTTCATAAGTTGTGTATGCTGTGCAGAATTATTATGTATGTTGAGTAAGTATTGCACTTGTGCTTATGACAGAAGCCGAAAGGAAATGCATATTAATTAATTTTGAAAATTTCGCATGATAGGTTTTTTTATTTTAACCTATGTAAAGATTAATTTTTGCTCTATAGAATTTTTCTCCTCTAACAATCATTTTATTTTAATGTTTGATAAATTACTTGCCTTTTTTGGAACGTCACTGTACAGTACCAGCAGACTGGACTGAACTTGGTTTCATGTACACATGTCTCTTCTTCTGCCGACTCCAACACAATGAAAAAGCTGCCTATAGTACGGACGTAGTAAACTTATTCTATCGGGTCCAAAATCTCCATGTCTGGTTATAAGTTACTTGTGATTGGCTACAAAAATATTAGAAAAGTATTGGAATTTGAATTTCTGGATCTGATACCCCCGGATTTTGAAATAGGCGGAGTCTAAAATTTCGAATATCGTCATCTGGAAAAACAGAAATAAAAAGAATTAATGCAGAAACATGCCCGATTTTCAACAAGTAAATATGCAATTTGGCACGTTCTATATGTGTGCAGACTGAGTGTCGGGAAGTCTATTAAGGAAGTCATGAATACATGAAAAGATTAGGTACTTTGGTCCTTTGTTATGAATTTGGGTGGTCCCTGGCTGGGTTACAGGAGCGTGATGTGCAGGGAAAAGATGGCGAGAAACACCACGTTCACAGTGCTTTAAATCCCTCTTTTGTTGGTGAGAGTAGAGTAGAAATTCGGTACACGAGTGTGGTAATAAATTTCATAAAATGTCAGTACTGGGAGAAAAAGTGAAAGGCGATTGCCATGTGTCATTTCCAAACTCTGAGATTTTCAGCTATAGTGTGATACGAAATTCTTTTGAATTCTGTCTTTTTTGAAAGACCACAGGTGGTCTGCGGACCATAGTTTGAGAAACGCTGCTCTAAATTAATCAACGCATTTGTCCAGTCCCACATTATTATCAAACTAACTATGAATTTATTATAGGTAGGAATAATTCCGAAAATAATAAACGTTGAACATGAACTTATGGCACATACCTAGAGAAATACACTTAATAAAAATAAATAGTTGCAATTAAGATCGTTAATTGTCACCAAATTGAAATCCAAACATTATAAAAACCAAGAAGTAAAACGAAATTCTCCGCTTCAACAATTTATTTACAAAATAAACATAGCAGAAGAACGACTATCTACCAAATAGGTTCCGAGTAAAGGTTGTTTTCTACTGAGATTAAACTTAAGCACACTGCCACATACTCACTGGGTTCCAAGTAAAATATAGTACTTGTAGAACTTGTTCATTTACTGGAAAGGCAGGCTACATATAGTATATCCCGTTGCATATAATTTTTTTTTTCTGATGACGTTATCAGGTATTACGCGATGCTGTAATCACTTTTAAAGGTACTGAGCGCCACTGTCGTACAAAAGACATCGTATGCGTAGGCGATTACTGAGCGCGGGGTATTGAGAGAATCAAAGCATTCATGGAGGGAGATAACTCACTATGCTAGTTCGTGGAAATAACACTGTTCAGTTTACAAGGGACGGGTAGTAGGTTTCAACGTCTTCACAGTGTAACGTGTGCATTCATCAGTATCAACAAGGAGTATTAATAATGAAGTCCACACCTGTGGAGTAACGGTCAGCGCATCTGCTGCGAAACCACGTGGCCCGGGTTCGATTCCCGGTCGGGGTAAGTTATCAGGGTGAGGTTTTTTCCGGAGTTTTCCCGCAACCCAATATGAGCAAATGCTGGGTAACTTTCGGTGCTGGACCCCGGACTCATTTCACCGGCATTATCACCTTCATCTCATTCAGACGCTAAATAACCTAAGATGTTGATAAAGCGTCGTAAAATAACCTAGTAAAAATTTAATGAAGCGTCAAAGAGGACTATATAGAGTGGAAGAGAAATAACCTTGCAGATTGAAAGGGACGATAGGGTACATGTAAATGAATGAAAACCTATGTTACATTTTGTGATTAAATGCACGGTTACTTTTAAGGTTGAAGTTTCAGCAGTCCGGAAACATCGTCGCTAACACACTCTACTCGTGATACAGATGTAAGAGGTCAACGTACTGTGTGTGTGTCGGTACCAGCGTATTCCGAATCTCACCGGACCGGTGGACAACAATGACGTCACGCTGCAGCGAAATAGGAACAAAAGTGCTGGAAGGATCGATGGCTGTCATGGCGACTGTATAAGTTGTTGTCTGTGCTACGCTAGCAAAATTTTGCGAAATTTCCGTACTACCATCTCATTCAAAGAAAAGAGAACATAAACAATTTATTTCTTGAACCAGTAGCAATAACTGGTCCGTTGACATGTTCGCTCATAAGCCATTAACATATTGTTTTTACGTTGTGCTCATTACAAACAATACAGCAGAACACACCGCCATGACACAACAGTGCACGATGTCATTCGTCTGCTAATTCCCGCCCTATACAAGAACCAATCAGATTCACTGTTGGCGGCTGATGGAGACTGCCACCACCCCTGCAAGCTGATGGCACCGGTGCGACACCGGTGGAGCATCAGTGACGCCATCGGTGAAATTCAGAACACCGTGATGCCATCAGATTGCTCAGCGCTGAGATTCGGAATAACCTCTAAGTTAGCTGCTCTCTGTCTCGGCGTTGCAAGCATGTATCATGCAATAATATTTTTTGAAATTAAAGGTTTTTAAAATTAAATTTGCACGAAAACGTCCACACTATTGAAATACGCCAGATTGACAATTTATCTTTATTAGATTTGCTATCGATATGCACAAAAATCACGATCCTACTCGCAATAGTTACCGAATAAGAGGTTATTAATCATTTGGGAAAAACATTTTTTCTGAAAAAAAACTATTAACTTTCCAGCAATAATATATTATAGTGTTTGTTACATATAATATGAGCTATTCGCTTTGAAAATCTGCAAGGCTATCTCACATTCATCCTATATTTAATAATTTTATTAATCGATATCAAAGGTATCACAAGATGTTAACTGACTCATTGAGTAAAATAATTTAAAGGTAAGAACAATATGTGGCATAAAAGTATAATAGTTACAAACACATATATATTTTCAAATTCTCAAAATGTACACTCACGGACAGTAAGCACATCAGCAGAATACAGATTTACAAATTTTTATTTCACTTCATTATACGTAATAGACTATCATAACATTGGAACTGAAAATAAATTCATCTCCACCCTTATAGTATATAATAATATTTTAGAAATCAAGATAAAAGTAACTTTAACACAGAAAATAAAAAAATTGTTCTTTTTCTCTCTGATAATTGTGGACAAAAGCATAAGCACAGTATAATTTTGTTCAGATTTTTTTGCTTCCACCCGCTGATATGCTTCCACCCCATTTACTACTATGTTGGCGTCTCTTTTCTGTGCATAAACAACAAAAATTATAAACATATGTTAAATAACTTAACCCCCATAACATTTATATTTATAAAATAAAAACTAAAAAGATAGAAAAATATATAATAATATATGAATTAAATTCATTTCTTGAAAAACCAAGGATTACGTACTAAAATAGTAACAAAAAGATTACAATGAGGTATAATCTTCTTTATTATTTCAGAAATATTCTTCTTCATTTGATTCTTCTGAGCATTTTATAACAATCTTAAGCATATTTTGCATATAATCAACAAGTTTACCAGTGACTTCAGCCCCTATTTCTTGCCACTCTTTCAGAAGAAACTCCTTCAGTTGCTTTTGCTTGTAATAGCGCGTTTACCCACTGTTTTGCCCAATTTTTACCAAAGATGTTCGGTGTCTGGTGATTGTGGAAGAATGTAAAGTTGAAGAGGGGTGTTGTAGACGATACACAGACGAAGGATTTGTGCAGTATGTTTAGGATCGCTGTCCATGTAGTAAGCCAGACTATAGTGAAATATATTTAATATAATAACCTAGGCCTAGGCCATACAACTAAATTACATAATTGCTTACAAATGGCTTTTAGAGAATCCGGAGTTTCATTACAGCCCCCACATAAGCCCGCATCGGTCCCTATCCTGAGCAAGATTAATCCAGTCCCTACCATCATATCCAACCTATCTCAAATACATTTCAATATTATCCTTTCATCTACGTCGCGGCCTCCCATAGGTCTTTTCCCATCTGGACTCCCAACTAACACTCTATATATGCATTTCTGGATTCGCCGATAAGTGCTACATGCCCTGTATATCTCAAACGTTAAATGTTCCTAATTATGTCAGATGAAGAATACAATGCTTGCAGTTCTGATTTGCGTAATTTTCTCCATTCCCCTGTAACTTCATCCGTCTTAGCCCCAAATATTTTCCTAAGCACCTGATTCTCAAACACCCTTGACTCTATTTCTTTCTCAAAGTGACAGTCCAAGTTTCACAACCAAACAGAACAACTGGTAATATAACTGTTTTATAAATTCTAATTTTCAGCTTTTTTGAGAGCATACTGAATGAAAAAAGCTTCTCAATCGAATAATAACAAGTATTCTTCTAACTACATAACATAACGTTATTAAACAACAACTTGGGAACCGAAAGTATTTTTCATTTTTAAACTACAGAGGCTAGTCAGAAACAAGGTGAGAATGAAATGGAAATAAGAATCCACCGCGAAATGGAAGTAACAAGGTAAATCTTAAAGGGCAACAGTCGGACTCGAGTCAACCACATATTTAGGCCTATAAATTTTTGTGTTCCTACCTGTATGTAATATATTGCCATAACAAAAGTATGACGAAAATATACAATACCTTTACACCATTATGTAACTTTCTGGTGGATTCACTCACATTTATTGACACTTAAAAATGTATTAGCGTCCGTTTGATTCAACCCCGCAAACGAGGTTAAGTTGACCAGTCCATTAAAATTACAGGAAACAGAGTACTTCTGATTTGTCAGCCTGTTTCGACCATTAAATTTTTAAGAGGCGTACTTTATAGGAAGTGGTTTCTGGAAGAAGGTTAAGAGTCTAAAGAAAAGAGATGTAAGGAAAAGAAAGACGTCAAGGATAAAAAACTACGGGTGTTGTACGATAAAACTTCATGTAAAAATAAATGTTACATTTATTTAAGATTAGCACAAAATACAAATACGTTATTAAATTAAAAAAGAGCTCAAAAATGTATATCATTCATTTAAGTAGGCCTACATACATTAATAAACGTCACAGTAATAGTAAGGAAACTACGCACTATGGATTTGAAACTATCTCTTTAATCTACGGACTGCACGTTCAGTCTGGCCATAGCCAAGCATACTTAGAGCCTCCCCATCAGACCATTTAAATTCCAGGTCTCCATATTTTCTAATGAACTGAAGTTCAAAGCCTTCCCCTTGAACAATCCCTTCAACATGTCTCACGCAACATTTCACAATAAGAAACTTAATAAGCAGATAGTTCATCTTAATAAGTATCATTTGCTTCGTATGTAATATATTTCTCAGTGGTGTAGTGTTTAAAATTGTGTAATCAAGATGTATAATACATGGGTTGGATAAAAAGTAATGGCAACAGTTCGATATTTCTGACATGGCTTTATTCACAGGAGTACAACATTTACGTACCTTCTATATAGTAGCCCTCCTTATTTATTACCTTTTGCCAAATGTTTGGAAGGCGTCGTACACCATCAGCGCGTCCATCTTTGTTGATGTTCCGTATTGACCGCCCTAAAGCACAGATAAGTTCATCTCTGGTATTGTACCGGGTCCCTCGCAGTGGTTCTTTCACTTTGGTGAAAAGATCGTAATCGCATGGATCATATCGGGTGAGTACGGTGGATGTTCCAGTAGTCCTCGTTTTCCGTCTGCCTTGGAGGTACAGCGTGGTGCAGTATTACCCCATCAATGTCATACGCCACAATGCACATCTCCTTCACAGCACTTTGTGTAGGGCGCACTTTCTTTGGACGAGGTGAACCGGGATGCTTCCATTCATTTGATTGGCGTTTCAAGTTTGGTTCATACGAGCGAGTCAGGTTTCGTCCATAGCGACGATTCGTCCAAGGAAGTCGTCACCTTCCCTTTGGTACCGGTGCAACAAGGCCTTCCCGGAACGCTTTAACGCATCGTGCAACTGTGCGATATGGCAACGCTGCATCGCCACATGCTTCACGCAGTCCCTGAAAACATTCTTGTGCACTATGACCTCGTGCCATTTCAATTTTGATCCAGGAACGGTGCTCTAGTTTTGTAAGGATGGTCTTAGAGCGCTCGCACTATCCCTCTGAAAGTGAACGTTCTACACACTGCAGTAGATTGATGGAGTACTGTCGCCGCTGGCTGCACTAACTCATCTAACAGTCCTTGTTCATGTCCACACAGCCGGCAGCTCTCAAACGCACCATCGTCACGTGACAGCAGTGTTGCCTTGTTATACTTGTTATCGAATCTATGTATATTCTGTTAAGCCATCTGAGAGAGAAGGATAAAAAGAGTTATAGCTGCCCTTTCTAAGGGCTACCATGAAGATACAGTCTACTGATCAATGCAAACAAGATGATATTTAATTTGTGTATGCTAATAATGATTACGAATGAATTAGTATAATGACTTGTTTTGTTTAGGTAACTTTTGATTTTGCAGCTACCACTGAATAAGTGTTCCATTTCAATTTTAAGAAAATAAAAGAATTCTCTATCAGCGATATCTTGAACATCTGACTTTTCTTTAACTAGATTATTAAACGACGCTATACCAACTACTGTGTAGAAAACCAGACATCAAGTTTTTTCCAGTTGGTTATTTAACGACGCTGTATCAACTACTAGGTTATTTAGCGTCGATGAAGATTTGTGATAGCGAGATATTTGGCGAAATGAGGCCGAGGATTCGCCATAGATTACCTGGCATTTTCCTTACAGTTACAAAAATCTCGGAAAAAACCCAACCAGCTAATCAGCCCAAGCGGGGATCGAACCCGCGCACGAGCGCAACTTCAGACCGGCAGGCAAGCGCCTTAACCGACTGAGCCACGCCGGTGGCTGACATCAAATTTGTAGCAGAATTTATGTTTATGGAATCCATAACTTATTTCGCGAAAGATGTAATATATTTTTTGATACGCCTATGAAATTTGTATCACTTTTCAGATGCCATATTGTCAATATTGTCTTCCATGCCACTTTTAGTGGTCTCTAAATTGCTATGTAGAGGTATAGAGTAAATAGAATGCGAAGGGGGGTAAACACACAACTTTAATATAATTGTTTGCCTCACTTCCAACATTACAAGCAAGAAGTGGAAACGGTTGTCCCCTATCACTATTTCCATTCCTTTTTCCAGTCCTTTAAAGCTGTCGCATCAAACCATTTTAACGACACCTAGCGTCTGATTGCCTACTTGAAGTCCACAAGCTCCATGTCCTGTATTATACACAAATTAAAGACAAGAGTACAGTATCAGCCAACCTGAGGTTAGTTTAAGATTTTGTACTGTTCATAATCCTCTCTCGATATGTGTTTGCTCCGTCTGAAAAATGAAACCATACCGTCAGTGTTGTTTACCATATTTTTTTCCGCCACAATTAATTATATAATAGAAGTGATTCCTTTTAACAATCGCTTTTGGTTAATTGTCGTATATTTTATCGTAATCAGTCTGAAAACACTGCTTACCTTCGTTCATTTTGTAGGAATATTTTCTAGTTGACAATTTGCTGTTACAAAGCATGAACTTTTCCTCTCGATCTTCTCGCAGGAAGTCTTCATAAAAATACATTTTTGCCCTGTCTCGTCTAGATTTAGTTTAGAAACGCTTAAATACAATTTTTAAAGTAAAATTCTCCATTCACACTAGAACTAAATTGTCGACAATTGTTTTGCTTGGTATATTCTCCGATGCGCCTTCCATTCAAATAGGTAGTCTTGCTAGGCCTAATTATTTTCACACACTTCTTTCTCGCATTTAGAACAGATAGTTATTTCGATAATTCATCAGTATTAAATTAATATATAACATTAAAAATAATAACAAAACAATAAACTCTAAACTCAAAACCGTAACAAGTAAATGTTCACGATTACGCGTGTCTGTATGATCACCGAGATTAAACATTTTATGACTTTTTGCTCGACCATGCCGAAAATGTAGTAAATATACACCTTTAGCAGTCCTTTAATGCATGTCGTTAAATACACCTTTTCATTAAAGTTCAGGTTTTCGATTATTCTCGGATATGCAATCGAAAGACGAGGAAACGTCACGGAGGCTGGAAATCCAATACTGTCGCAGAAGGTTATGTTCTGTTACTATAATAATTAGCGTTAATTGTAAATAATATTCAAATAAATTCAATTTGTCATCTCGTTTTTCAATTCTAAATCAATTTCCAGGTTATACAATCTCTGCATTACATCAAGGTCAATGACATTTTGTCCCTCGGAAAAAATCAATACTTTCGCGTCTGCGCACACCTCACAATTCAGGAGTTATGAACAAGGTCACTTCCGATCTTCTGTCAGATAGAAATAAAATAAATATTTGAATAATTTAAAGTTAGAAATATGGTCGAGCATAAAAAGTCGTATTTAAACTAAATGCCTATAATGGTAATTAAGACGCTCGTATGAAAATTATGAAACTCGCTTGCGCTCGTTTCATAAACAAATGTTTACAAGCGTCTTAATTACTAACATTTAAACTTTTAATGTACTTTAAAAGTCATTTATTTTATTAAGTTCAGGTCTGTTAACATTCGAAATTGTCCACCGCTGTGGAGTAACGGTCTGCTCATCTGGATGTGAAATGAGCGGGCCCGGGTTCGGATCCTGGTTGGGACAAGTTACCTGGTTGGAGTTTTCCGAGGTTTTTCTCTCAACTAGCAGAAATGCTGAGTTAACTTTCGGCGTTGAACCTTGGACTCATTTCGCCATCATTAATTCACATATCATGGCATCACATGTGAGATTCAGACCCGTCTTGAGACAGTTGACTAAACAACATCATCATCCATACCCAAGCCCGGGTTCAGTTCACGATGCAGCGTGCAGTATTTGTACAAAAGCGCGGCCGTTCGGCTAACCAATCATTTTAGAAAATAGGAGTGGTAAGCACAATAAGCCTCAGGCTGCAGTATAAGCTTTCGGTTCCTCCTCCGTACAAGAGAGAGATAAAAAGAAACATTCGAAATTGGATCACTTTTGTGAAATTTTCTTTATATTATCTACTATGCTTAATCCTGTGATATTTACAAAACTTGAACATTACTTTAAATTCTATCATTCTGTATTGGGAAGTAATGGTTCTACAGGGACATCATTTTATTTTTACTTCAATTTTTATTGTACCTGGGTTTTTGAATGTACTTCACTTCCACCCCCTCTACTAACGAAGTTCAACCGTCCTCCACAGAACCAAGGCCGCGTATACAGTCATAGTAGTCTTACGGTCACAGTAAACAGTACGTTCCAAAAATATGTTCGCGTTTTCCAGCGACAAAAGAGCTTTCAATATTGAATCATTTTCGCACAGATACTGTCGTCCATTTGCCTACGTCGCATCCCGGTTTCCCCCACCCGATTCTATTCGCCTCTTTGTAAAGGCTAGTGGCTGGGCTGTCTTAGCTCTTTTCTGAAAACATTAATTTCTGTTAGGAATTGGACGTCTACGTAATATTATACAACTGTTTAAAATAAATTAAATGAAAGGGCCTCGTAAAGTAATTAAGTGTCACGTGGTTTTCCCTCTTTCTAAGACCCTGCGACATAACCACTTGGACGGACAGTAGATTTGGGATCCAGCAGAAGTTAATATTGAATTTACAGTACGTAAGATTGAATTTATAGAGTAAGTACAGAATTATTTCAATATGAGTTACTGGTACGAAGGACGAAACTGGTAATCGGAATTAGGTGCAATAGTCTATAGTGCGATAATATGCACATTAGAACTGAAGCCAATATCGAAATGAACGGCCACCATTTTCAAAAATGTGTTTAAATATCCATATTTGATTATTTTTCAATTTAATTTCATTCTCTATAGTGTACGCTAATGTGCTATAGAAAGTATAATGTACACTGCATAATGAATACGTCCGCATGGACAGCTCAGTTCGTGAGTAAAACACTCATTGTTAATTATGTACTGTATTTTGATTAAACAAAAACCTAATGAAAATTATCAAACTCAGAATCGCGATATTTCTTAGTTTACGTAAATGGATGAACTACTTTTCTTCCTTCCTGTACATAGTAAAGTGATTTGTTTGTATATTACGCCAGTATCATCTAACTCCAGTCGTGGAACGGGGTAGCAACGTTAATCCAAAGGTAGCCTATAGCCAGGTTAATATTAGAAATGTTAGTAAAAATAAAATGATGTCCCTGCATTACTGAAATACATTTTGTGTTAGATTTCTGCTTCTGGACGGAAAATATAGCGCACTGTTGCACGGAAATATTATCGAAGCGACCTCAAAGGGGGTCAATTACTGGAACACTATCATGTGAGTGTAGGCTATTCTATAGCAATTGGCCTATGAATACAGGAATATCACCCTTCTCTACAAATTATTTTACATTAAAATCACATAGTATGTGTATGAAATTGGACGCGATCCCTTTTATAGGTTGCCGTCAACGAACTAAAGTGTTCGTGGATATGACATGTTAATATGCTAATGATATCTAATCTCAAATACCCTTTTATCATCAACACCACCATCATCACTCATCGGACATTTAAACCTGGTCCGTCCTGAATCACGGTGGCGATTGTCAATCCATGTGTACAGACATTTTCCGTTCCACAGATACTAAAAATTTATAGCCTACTTCTGTTAAACCTTCGAGAAAAGAAAAAAACTTGTAATACTGCAATAATAAATTCTTTATCTATATACTTCATATGTTTTTGTCATGCAGTCTGCCCTCAAAAAACTGAAAGTTAGAAATTATGAAACAGTTACACAGCGTGAATAAAAAATCTGAAACCATATAAATAGGCCTATCTTCCATATACGATGAAAGAGTAATGGAACGAAGAAAAATTCTCTCCGGCGCCGGGATTTGAACCCGGGTTTTCAGCTCTACGTGCTAATGCTTTATCCACTAAGCCACACCGGATACCACCCCGGCGTCGGACAGAATCGTCTCAGATTATGTTCCAACTCTTGGGTTCCCTCTAGTGGCCGCCCTCTGCACCACGTCATAGATGTCTATGAACGTAGGACCGAATTCCACGCATGTGCTGAGGTGCACTCGTTATGAGTGACTAGTTGGCCGGATCCGACGGAATAAGCGCCGTCTTAAATCACGAAGTGATTTACGCATATCATATATATTATTTTAATGCACCGATGATATTTCCATGCAGATATTCTGCGTTATCATACGATGAAAGAGTAATGGACTAGTTGGCCGAGATCCGACGGAATAAGCGCTGTCTTAAATCACGAAGTGATTTACGCATATCAATATATTATTTTAATGCACCGAAGTACATATGATATTCCCATGCAGATATTCTGCGTTATCATACGATGAAAGAGTAATGGAACGGAGAAAAATTCTCTCCGGCGCCATATGCTAGATTTTCGATTATACTACTGGGTTCAAAAAGTTCCCGGAATTTTACTACCATTTTTCGTATTAATATATAACAAGGGATATTATACATTTGTTTTGTTGGTAACATTCATGATGTCATTTCCCTAAAGTTTGTTGATAATGGCGATTGTTGGTTTTGAGTTGTAGGCAATTGTTTATCATAGTGTTTTGTTTGTTCGTCGCATTTTGTAATTATGTCCACAGAGCAACGTACAAACATCAAGTTCTGTGTTTCGTTACACAAAACTCCTGCAGAGACATTAAGATTGTTGGAAGAAGCATATGGCGAAGCAGCAATGAAAAAACTCAAGTGTATGCCTGGCATAAACGCTTTTCTGGTGGCCGCAATAGCATCAAAGGCGACGTACTCAGCGGCCGACCAACAACTGCAACAAATGAAGCAATCACTCAGCGTGTGCATAATGTTGTGAGGGACGACCGACGTAAAACCATAAAAGAGATAGCAGCAGAGGTCGGAATATCAGTCGGAAGTGTACACAATGTTCTTCACAAGCATCTCAACATGCATTACGTGTCTCAGAAGTTAGTTCCGAAAATGTTGTCGGCAGAACAGAAAGAAACAAGAATGACTCTTGCTGGGGACATGATCAGTATGGCTGATGAAGATGGTGATTTCTTAAACAAAATTATTGCTGGTGATGAAACTTGGTGCTACTTGTACGACCCAGTCCCTAAACGACAGTCATCTGAGTGGAAATCGAAAATATCTCCTCAGAAGCAAAAATCTCCTAGGGACACTTCCAAAGGCAAAGTTATGTTGGAAGTTTTCTTCGACTCTCAGGATCTCATCCACTATGAGTTTATTCCAGAAGGTCGTACTGTAACGAAAGAATTGTACGTAGAAATCCTCCGTCGCCTCTGGGACGCAGTGAGAAGGAAACGTCCAGAAAAGGGGTAGAAAACAACTGGTTCCTTATGCGTGACAATGCACCTGCTTATCGCGCAATTATTGTAAAGAATTTTCTTGCCTGGCACAACATAACTGCTTTGGATCACCCACCATACTCTCCTGATCTCTTACCACCTGATTAGTTTCTGTTTCCCCGTCTGAAAAGTCATCTGAAAGGACGGAGATTCAATGCTGAAGAGGTTATCCCAAACGCGACGAGAGCACTAAGACGTTTCACAAAATGGCTTCCAGGCCTGCTTCAGGAACTCTACAAGCGTTGGCAAAAGTGTGTTGTTGCAGAAGGCAACTATTTTGAAGGGAATGCTGTAGAATAGTGTTTAAGGTACGTTGTTTCTATATTACTAGCAAATTCCGGGAACTTTTTGAACCTAGTATGTAATAGGTGTATCAGTATTTGTAAGACGAAATGCTCTACCAGTGACACATTCGATTCTAGCCCTCAGCTATCTCAAAAGCCGCCATTTTGGATGCAACTTGGAAATTTTAAATGGAAAGGGGGTCATGTAGGTACTCAAAATCATGTGAAATTTTCTGAAAAAAAAATCAATGGTGCAATATGTTTTGAGATATTTCTGTTCGTTTTCAATTTACTTAAAGATAACTGTCATAATGACACAAACATTAGTTACTGCCCCCACACATATTTTTTAACATGATACAGTACTAAGGAGGCTTTGGAAAAGTTATTTTTATGCAATTCAGGTAATTATCTTTTTCTGCTTTACTGTTTCGTTAACCTGTGACAATTTCAATGCACTGTTGTGATTATTTGAAGTTTTCTTATAACAAATTTCTTGATTTTCGTGATGGCATTATCGAAAGAGGAAAGAATTAATATCATTTCTCATTCTGGTAGATTAAGCCACAGTAATGTTGCAAGGTGCGGGTAAAATAATGATTTCGTGTGGAATTTGAGAAAATCGTATTTTTGGATCGTATTTTATTGAGAATCTGAATGGCATTTCTTATTTGAACATGTTGCAAGAAAACACCATTTCTGATTTACTAAAATAAGGAGGTGAATTTCCACCTTTTTTTTTTTTCAAAAAGTTGGCGCTCCACCCCACTATGGTCTTGGTGTTCGAACAGTTTCCTGCACATTGGATTGGTCGGCGTGGACCAGTAGAATGGCCGTCTAGGACTCCAGATTTAACACCCTTTGATTTCTTCTTTTGGGGTTATATAAAGAGCTCTGTATGTGAAGAGAAAATTGAGAATGTGAAACATTTAAAAAACCGTATCATTAAACCCTGTTCTAAAGTTACCTCGGAAATGCTACATAATGTTCTCTCTGACTGGAAAATGCGTCTACAAATGTACATCGTTGAAAATGGGCCACATTTTGTAGACTTTTGTTTTTGTGCCATTGTGACAGTTGTCATTTTAATGAACTGAAAACGATTAGAGAGTCCACACCTGTGGAGTAACGGTCAGCGCGTCTGGCCACGAAACCAGGTGGCCCGGGTTCGAATCCCGGTCGGGGAAAGTTACCTGGTTGAGGTTTTTTCCGGGGTTTTCCCTCAACCCAATATGAGAAAATGCTGGGTAACTTTCGGTGCTGGACCCCGCACTCATCTCACCGGCATTATCACCTTCATTTCATTCAGACGCTAAATAACCTGAGATGTTGATACAGCGTCGTAAAATAACCCAATAAAATAAAATAAAAAACGATTAGAGATATCTCAAAACAGATTGCATCATTGTTAATGCATTGAAACTGTCACAGGTTAACCAAACAGTAAAGCATAAAAATTTAATTACCAGAATTGCAACTTCGATAGGAATGAGAGCCTGTGCTGCACTGGGACTGTCGGGTTTGTTTAATTTCAACCCCACTAATTATCTTGAGTAAATTAAAATCTGCTAGTCACACTAGGCGCACAAAGATAATAAGAAAATGTTAATGAGAGAAAGTGTTGCAAACTATAGTAAAACAAAATAACAACAACATCGTTCCTCAGACTCAGGAATGCGACATTAATTCACGCCAAGAAGACAAGTGGTAGTATACATCAAAACAAGAAATATAAGTTCTACAAACATCGGTCCTGAAATTAGTAGCTATCTTCTAAGAAATAAGCAATGTTTACCATCACTGTAAGACCAGCATATCTTTCATTGTAAGCTCTTTGGCAAGAAACAAAAGAGGAATCAGAATGCAACCGTTTGTCACTACGTTTTAGTTTCGTAATTTGTTCAATAGGATCATGCTTTGTTTCTTACCCAAGACTTCACATTGGAAGATACGCTGTCCTTACAGTTATGGTAAACATTTGTTCATTTCTCAGAAGATATTAATTTTAGGACTTTAATTTATTGTTTTGATGCATACTACCTCTTCCCTAAATATGGGAACATTTTTTTAAGAATAGTCTGATAGGGTTTAGTCGTAACAGATCAACTATTGATGAGATATTTTGTATTCGACAGATAATGGAGAAAAAATGGGAGTATAAGGGTACAGTACATCAGTTAATCATAGATTTCAAAAAGGCATATGACTCGGTTAAGAGAGAAGTTTTATATGATATTCTTATACAGTTTGGTATTCCAAGAAATTAGTTCCATTAATTAAATTGTGTCTCAGTGAAACGTACAGCAGAGTCCGTATAGGTCAGTTTCTGTCAGATGCGTTTCCAATTCACTGTGGGCTAAAGCAAGGAGATGCACTATCACCTTTACTTTTTAACTTTACTCTAGAGTATGCCATTAGGAAAGTCCAAGATAACAGAGAGGGTTTGGAATTGAACGGGTTACATCAGCTGCTTGTCTATGCGGATGACGTCAATATATTAGGAGAAAATCCACAAACGATTAGGGAAAACACGGGGATTTTACTTGAAGCAAGTAAAGAGATAGATTTGGAAGTAAATCCCGAAAATACAATGTTTATGATTATGTCTCGTGACGAGAATATTGTACAAAATGGAAATATAAAAATTGGAAATTTATCTTTTGAAGAGGTGGAAGAATTGAAATACCTGGGAGCAACAGTAACAAATATAAATGATACTCGGGAGGAAATTAAACACAGAATAAATATGGGAAATGCCTGTTATTATTCCGTTGAGAAGCTTTTTTCATCCAGTCTGCTGTCAAAAAATCTTAAAGTTAAAATTTATAATGCAGTTAAGTTATATTACCGGTTGTTCTTTATGGTTGTGAAACTTGTACTCTCACTTTGAGAGAGTAACGGAGACTAAGAGTGTTTGAGGTGCTTAGAAAATTATTTGGGGCTAAGAGGGATAAGAGGGATGAAGTTACAGGAGAATGGAGAAAGTTACACAACACAGAACTGTACACATTTTATTCTTCACCTGACATAATTAGGGACATTAAATCAAGACGTTTTAGATGGGGAGGGCATGTAGCACGTATGGGCGAATCCAGAAATGCATATAGAGTGTTAGTTGGGAGGCCGGAGGGAAAAAGACCTTTGGGGAGGCCGAGATGTAGATGGAAAGATAATGTAAAAATGGATTGGAGGAAGGTGGAATATGATGATAGAGACTGGATTAATCTTGCTCAGGATAGGGACCGATGGCGGGCTTGTGTGAGGGCGGCAATGAACCTCCGGGTTCCTTAAAAGCCAGTAAGTAAGTAAGTCTGTATAGGGCGCACAACGAGCCAAATCTAATGGACCCGTCCTGGGTCCAACCCTCGTCAAGCCAGCCAGCCAACCGGTGTTACTCTTAACAGTTCTGCGATGTGGAAATAGGTGAAAGCAACAATAAATAATGTCTTCTATTAGCGTTATTATGGAAATAACAGCAGCTATAATTTACATCAACCGTCGGAATCACGTCTTTTCTATGGTGAAGCATTTTTCTCTTTAAAGTTTTGCAAATTTATGTATCTTTTAAGTTCATAATCCATGTTTCTCTACCAAACATTAAACTATCATAAAGTTGCCATAATAATGTTCCTTCCTTATTTCTATTGTATTTTTAATGAGTACGTCTACACATATGTTTGTTGGAGGATCTTTTTATTCATCGGAAGACGTCTTGCATTGGTTTATATTACCGAGAATGAAATCTCAACCAGAGTCTGCTTGTCTTCTTGGCGTGAATTAATGTCGCATTCCTGAGTCTGAGGAACGATGTTGTTGTTGTTGTTTTGTTTTACTTCAGTTTGCAACACTTTCTCTCATTAACATTTTCTCCTTATCTTTGTGCGCCTAGTGTGACTAGCAGATTTAAATTTACTCAAGATAATTAGTGGGTTGAAATTAAACAAACCCGACAGTCCCAGTGTAGCACAGGCTTCACCTGAGCAACTGCGGCTCTCATTCCTATCGAAGTTGCAATTCTGGTGATTAAATTTTACTCCTTTACTCTTTGGTTAACCTGTGACAGTTTCAATGTATTAACAATGATGCAATCTGTTTTGAGATATCTCTAATCGTTTTTTTATTTTATTTTATTGGGTTATTTTAAGACGCTGTATCAACATCTCAGGTTATTTAGCGTCTGAATGAAATGAAGGTGATAATGCCGGTGAAATGAATCCGGGGTCCAGCACCGAAAGTTACCCGGCATTTTCTCATATTGGGTTGAGAGAAAACTCCTGAAAAAACCTAAACCAGGTAACTTGCCCCGACTGGGATTCGAACCCGGGCCACCTGGTTTCGCGGCCAGACTTGCTAGCCGTTTACTCCACAGGTGTGGACTTTGGCATGTTTTTTTATATTCATTTATGATATAGTCTGCGATATTGTTTGTGTGTTTGTATGTATGTGTATTAGAGGCAAATTGCTTATGCTATGAATTGTACAAATAGGAAAAGATTAACGTTGTGATGATTTAGAATATTATAACCTGGTTTGTATTCTACGAATGATGCCGCAATAATACGTAAAAACTAATAATAGCTGTTCCTTAAATATTAGGAATATTATTTTGCTCAAACATCAGAGGAAATTATATTTAAGTTGACATTGTGTAACCTTCAAGCCCGTCGTTCATAAGTTGTTATGATAGTATGGATAAGTTCTTCCATTTTTAATATGTGCTCATTCCAATAAAAATTCTATGTTAAAGTTTATCTCTTAGGAGATTTTTAATAGTATTATTATTTAGATACTCTCCCAGTCTCTCAAAGCGACGTAAAAGTCTAATCTCCTCAGTCTGCATTTTATTTTCTCTTCAGTATCCAGTTCTCCAACACGTTTATCAATTAGTAGCTCATCTTGTTTTATTAGGTGAAGTAATCTGAGCACTAGAAAACTTAAATAAATTACTTAGGGCCGTATTCATAGACATTCTTAGCGCGGGCTTCCGGTGGATGATCAGCGAACTAACATTCTTCTTATTCACAAACTAGTGTTAGCGATATGATAATCCTATGAATCCTGTACAAGTAATCAGTCGATAGCCGGGGCCAGTTTAGCACGCTCGTAGCGCAGGCTAGAGAAATGTCTATGAATAGCAGCCTAAAATGCTAGGGGACTAGACCTGGTCAATAATCGTCAAGAATTAGAAATGAAATTAAATAGTAGTATCCTTAACAAATCAGTACATATACTCCATAATAAATTTCTTCTTATGTAATAAAGAAAATTTTCCAACTAATTCAACCATACTTAGTATAAATACCCGCAGAAAGAATGATTTTCATACGCCATCATCAAATTTATCATGCTATCAAAGGGGAGTACCTTACATGGCGATAAAGATGTTCAATAGTCTTTCTGGAGACATTAAGGGCCGTATTCATAGACATTCTTAGCTCGGGCTTTCGGTGGATGATCAGCGAACTAACGTTTTTCGTATTCATAAACCAGTGTCAGCGATATGATATGATATGATATGATATGATATGATATGATATGATATGATATGATATGATATGATATGATATGATATGATATGATATGATATGATATGATATGATATATGATATGAATCCTATTTAGCACGCTCGTAGCGCGGGCTAGCGAAATGTCTATGAATAGCACCCTAAGAATCATAGCCAAAACCCTGCATTATTTAAGGTAATACTAAAAAATTACTTAATATCTCACACTTTCTATTCTGTAGATGAATTCTTGACATTTCACAGTACTGTGTAAATATTTTAATACCATTAAATGGTAAACATATTACATTGTATAAAATATTATTGTTATTAAGGTATTAATTCTGTACATATTTCATATTTGCATTTTATATGTATTGCATTTATATGTTAAACGTAAGAATTGGACATGTCCTTTATTCTATGCTATAAAGCAAATGTAAGAATATTATGGAACGAATAAATCCATCCATCCATCCATCCAACCATCCATCCATCTAAACTTCTCAGGAACAGACATGAAATTTAAAAGAAATTAATAATTTTGAACAGGCACGTGGTGACATCAGTAGGTCATCAAGATGGACACAAAACATTACGACTTGGAACGGCCACTATAGCGAATTCTCATTTGTTCGTTATCAATATGTCCTATATCATCCAGGATGTGTTGATTCTTCTTCACAGAGTTTCGCATGTTTTCTTCTAATGCACGTTAATGAAAAGTTTCACTTATCGTCTAACACACCTTGGGATATAAATGAAAAAAAAAGAGATGAAACTGTAACCGGAGATATGAAATCAAAAGTGCTGTTCAGGCAACACTTCTTTCACTGTGCACCAATTAAGATTAAAAAAAGAATGAAAACAACTTCGTTCGTTGATTCATATTTTTTGTGCTTTAAAATCTAAAAATGAAAAGTAGCCATTATATTTCTTTGTGCGCCTTTGAGTCTTGAATGAATATACAATAGTGTGTTTAATTTTGAAGAGAGATTTCTTTATGAAATATTCATTATTTCTCTGGAAACCTATTCAAACACTGAGTGGAAGATGGAACTGACGAAAACCAGCAGAAGAAAACAAACTACGATTGTAAATGCTACTGATCATTTACATAAATTATCTTTTATAATCCTTGTGAATGCTGTAAGAGAGCAACAGCACATTTCTCTGCAGTAGACGTGAGGTTCAAGTGGTACAATTCGAATTAGATACAGTAACTTTAAGAGATTTCAAATTACATAGGCTATGTGTACAATGGGAATCATAGGCGTATTCATTTAGGCAACGGAGTAGACTAAAGTGTTGACAATATATTTAGTAAATTGTGTATCGTACAGTACATTGTAAACCTTTTTAAAATCAAAAACAATTCGACTGTTATTATTAGGCTTCGAGACTTCGGACCCGATAGAACAGTTCAGTGGGAAATCTGCAGAACGGCGTACTGAGTATAGTGGTAAAGCATGCAGTGGGTGGGGGTACTGTAGAATGAATGCCAACAAATACGCAAAGGAAAACGCTCTGGATTTGAAGGTTCTGACGAATAATTTGGTTTTCATACAAACCTATTTTCAAACTGTACTATTACACAGTTAGAAAAGCCAGAGCAAGAGATGCCGGAAGCCCTCAAATTAATTGAGGAAATGACGCAGAGAATTAATGAGACACCAAGTACACCGGTTACTGAACGTGTAAACAGAAGTGGAAATCAATTTTATGTAAAAATAACGGATATGGAGCATTGTGTAACATAAACAGCAAATTAGTGGACAAGAGTCACCCGAGAATAAAGGACTGTCTCTTAGAGACTGCAATGATGATGGGTTTCTTCGTTTTGCTCTTATCACGTCATGCGATGTAGATCGCAGCTTTTGACAGTACAAACTGTGTTTGGTATTCAACTGAAAAAGATTTACGTTTGAGACACTGAAAATGTATCTTGTAGTACATGGCAATTCGGTACTGTAACTGCACTTCCTAAAGACGACCAATAGGATAAATGAAGAAATTAAAATTGTTACATGCTTATTTCCACCATTAACACTATGTATAATTAAACACAAATGCTTATAAAAGACAGGAGAATAAATGCTTTTCACATTCTTTTGACAGTGTTATTGTGTAATGTATATTTACTTTCAGAATGTCCATATGTGTGCGTTTCCCCATACTACTGTACTCTACTCTAAATAGCAACGTCGTTACCTCAACACATCTCTACCTTTCACTACCTGCAGCGAGTCAACAACCTATAGTACAAGCACAGTAAACTTATTGTATCGGGTCCAAAGTCTCGAAGCCTGGTTATTATAGTTACCATCACCACCACTAGGATCATTGTGCATCAACCGCAATCGTATTATCATAACACATCATCATCATCATCATCATCATCATCATCATGTCCTTATGGTCAACAAACATAACACATAACAATAATGATAGTAATTGCTTCACGAACATTATAATTATCTTCATCATCATTGTCCTCAATGGCATCATATCAGTATTATCACCAACATAACCATCACCATCTTAACTGTCACTACTTTATTCTAATTGTCAAATAAATTATCAAAGCTACTTTTCCAATTGTGAAATTAATTTGCCTCGTATCTGAGTTGCATTCCACACGAGTGAACATTATCTGAAGTCCTTAGTCTCCTCTTCAGTGGACTGGGAATCTTCATTTAGGAGCAGTTTTATGATGCAGCTTGACTGTGTTCTGATAGAAGCTTTTGAAAGTAGGTTTTTATACAAGTCACCAAATTACCTTGTAGTATTGCTGATACAAAAATAACATATGTTAGGCTGTTAACTCTTACTACGTGTTGTAAAATATCAGAACGGCATAAATTTATTTAAAAATGTAGATAGATGGATTTATTGAGTAATATTATACATACAGATTTTTATATCATCATAGTTTTCTCTAAAATCCAATGCACGGGTCTTCTGACCGTACGTGCTTTGTACCTAAAACAAGTCCTACTTTGTAGGTAAAAAAAAAAATGTTATGTTTTATTTAACGACGCTCGCAACTGCAGAGGTTATATCAGCGTCGCCGGATGTGCCGGAATTTTGTCCCGCAGGAGTTCTTTTACATGCCAATAAATCTACCGACATGAGCATGTCGCATTTAAGCACACTTAAATGCCATCGACCTAGCCCGGGATCGAACCCGCAACCTTGGGCATTGAAGGCCAGCGCTATACCAACTCGCCAACTAGGTCGACTACTACTTTGTAGGTTTCACCCCCCTCCAACCTATGATTATATCCACTACTGTCTAAAAGAACACACATATTAAATGGCACACAAAACATATTATATAATATATCCTATAAGTGTATAGTTGGGTAGATACTATTATCCCTTCCTCAGTTCGTGTCACAAACTTCAACAGCTGAAGTTCTAATCATTCTAGCCTTCAAGAGGAACAAGCCAATCTTTTGTTCGCATTCTCTATTCCCCATGAGGTCAAGACATGCAAGCGAACTCCTATTCTGACTTAGCATCGAGGGTGGTAGATATTTTCTCCGTACATGTTCCAATTCGACATATTATAATAAAATATGTTTATAGGAGTCCTTTTCTCTGCAAAGCGGACAAGGCGCTCTCCTTCTTCGTTGGCAATTTTATTACCCTTCCATGCCCCCAATCTTAGCCACGCTAAACCTGCTCTGCTGTCTATGTAGTAACACCTCCCCAGTTAAGCATGAGATCTGATTTTAAATGTAGTGAGGACTTTTCCGAACATTGGAGCTCAATCTCTTGCCTGTCGATATCAATTAAACGCATCTTCACATTACGCCATACGTTCCTTCTGTTATTCTCTCCTTTCTCCCACACCCATCCCATTCCTATATCATGCAGCCCTCTCTGCAGTTTATAAACCCACCCCTTTTCCCAACCCTCTCTTTGTTGAACTTTGTAGCAAATCGACCGTAGAAGCGACTCATCCTCAAATATAATTTTTAACCAGTATTTTATCACCTTTACTTTCATATGAATTACTTCGTTTTGAAGCCCAAACTCCTTTTGCACCCCGCAGTTAGCTGTGCTTCTGCCAATTCCAAGTATTCGTTTCAGGAAGTCCGTTTGTACCTTATTTAGTTTTCCTGCATTTTCCCAACCCCAAATTTCCGCCCCATACAACATAGATGACTTAACCACAGATCCATGTACTAGCTCCAATGTTGCTGCAGGAATATCTGGCACTTTAGTGATCAATTTCAATACCTCCGCACTCTTTACCCCGCACTTGCGTTTCGTTATGTCAACATGCTTAGTCCATCTTCCGTTCATTGATAAAGTAACCCCTAAATATAATATTATATATATATATATATATATATATATATATATATATACATATATATTATATGAACTTAGCTTTTGTAGACGCATGAAAAATGCTCCGCGCTTTTCCATTCTTGTTTCTGATCTAAACTCTTATTCAATACATTGACTTCAAAGTCACGAAGAGGAACTTGTATTGCCCTTGCATCACTTCCTAAAAAAATGTAATTACATGTCCTCGTACATCAAGGAAACGAGAGACATCGTAATAACAAGAAATAAAGAATATTGTGTCATTTTCCATACTTGTGTGTATGTGTACTTTTGATGATTTTTCTCGCAACATGAGATTATTTATTTATTTATTTATTTATTTGTTTATTCATTTATTTATTGTTTATTTATTTATTGTTTATTTATTTATTTATTTAATCTGACAGGATTTAGGCCATAAGACATTCTCTTCCAACCTACCAGATAGCACACATATATACAAAAAATACAAAGACTGACAAAAATAATACAAATTAAATTAAAGCCCTAAAGCTCTGTAGAGAGCCAGTAAGATCAAATAACACTATAGAGCTCTCATTACGCTAATACAACAAAAGAAGTAGTTAAAATAACAGTAACAGCAATGATGATGATGATGATGATGATAATAATAATAATAATAATAATAATAATAATAATAATACATTACATATTAAGGCTAAAACTGACAACAGCATAGTTAAAATATTTATTATGCGTCATGGGTTAAGCCGAAGTTGCGCAACCAGACAAGTGTTTACAAGCAATTCCATGAACTATGATGTGATTCTTTAATTTAAGTTTGAATTTTGATATTGTCCGACAGTCTGTGACATGGTCAGGGAGAAAATTCCATATCGTTCACTTTAAATTTATTTACATAGAAAGATTCATACTAAAGAAAGATACTGCAGTAAATTAGTATTAATATGTTAAAGCATTATGTTAGGTCAAAAGTACAGAATAACGATGTTGGAAACATTTTTTCTCAGAATTTTTAAAGACTGGCGCACATAAGGCACGGAAGTTTCTCAGAGTATTAGTAAAGTAAAGTAAAATAAATCCAAGGCGCTACAGCCCATGAAGGGCCAAGACCGACCAGCCGGCCTCACGTCCACATGCCGAAGCAGAGGTGGACGATCATCCAACCAGAATGGAGGTATTGTGTGGTTAGCACGATGATCCCCCAGCCGTTATAAACAGTTAGCTGGTTTGCGAAACTGGATTTCCGCTACCTATCGTAGCTCCCCAAGTGCATCACGGTGCTGGGTGGGCACTGGTCCCATACACTGGCCGAAATTTCATGAGAGAATTTCTTCCCCCATGAGGACTCGAACCAGCGCGCATTCCGTAACGCGAGTTTCAAGCAGGATGCCTTAGACCACGATGCCACGGCCTCATACTATTAGACACGAGAAAAACAGAGGTGGAAGGTTTTCATCACAGTACTGCACAAAGCTCTTTCTTTAGTAAAGTTTGTAAGGATTCAATGAGTTTAATAGGATAACTGATGGACTGCTAGAAACAAATTAAGACTAGTTTAATAAAGGTTTAGTTCGCAGTCCCAGCTTTAAGATGCCTGTGCCTTCTACATCCAAGCAAGAAAAATCACAAATAGATTTAGTAGGCCTATAAAATAGTTGCAGATAGAAACAGAAAACTCAACGTGCACGATAGACTCAAATAAATGCACAAAGATCTCTCATTATAAATATAAAATACAAACGACAGTAAGAGTGATAGTTATAGGCTACATTGGCAGGATATCCGAGGTTATTTCTGTTCAAAGTCTTATGTTACTTAGGAAATACATTTTAAAATTAGTTCATTTGAAAATTTCTGAGGAACCACAATTCTAATTAGAAACATTATAAAATGAGAAGTGTTACTACTAAGATTTATTTCAAATCATCCGTCCTCAAGTGAGGTTGACCACTCGGATCCGGAATTAACAAACATAAAAACATAAAAGGAAATGAAGCAAGTAAAATAAGTATTTGTTTTGTACATTAAAACAAAAATTTATGTGTTGACATATAAATGATAGTGTAGAATTTGAAGAGAGGTATATGATTATGTCTCGTGACCAGAATATTGTACGAAATGGAAATTTAAAAATTGGAGATTTATCCTTCGAAGAGGTGGAAAAATTCAAATATCTTGGAGCAACAGTAACAAATATAAATGACACTCGGGAGGAAATTAAACGCAGAATAAATATGGGAAATGCGTGTTATTATTCGGTTGAGAAGCTCTTATCATCCAGTCTGCTGTCCAAAAATCTGAAAGTTAGAATTTATAAAACAGTTATATTACCGGTTCTTCTGTATGGTTGTGAAACTTGGACTCTCACTCTGAGAGAGGAACATAGGTTCAGGGTGTTTGAGAATAAGGTGCTTAGGAAAATATTTGGGGCTAAGCGGGATGAAGTTACAGGAGAATGGAGAAAGTTACACAACACAGAACTGCACGCATTGTATTCTTCACCTGACATAATTAGGAACATTAAATCCAGACGTTTGAGATGGGCAGGGCATGTAGCACGTATGGGCGAATCCAGAAATGCATATAGAGTGTTAGTTGGGAGACCGGAGGAAAAAGAACTTTAGGGAGGCCGAGACGTAGATGGGAGGATAATATTAAAATGGATTTGAGGGAGGTGGGGCATGATGATAGAGACTGGATTAATCTTGCACAGGATAGGGACCGCTGGCGGGCTTATGTGAGGGCGGCAATGAACCTTCGGGTTCCTTAAAAGCCATTTGTAAGTAAGTAAGTACGTAGAATTTGAAGAGAGGCCTTCAGAATTTCCATCACAATCTTCTGAACCTCATAAAAGGGAATTTTAAAGGATTTAAGCATATTATATATAAATTTTTGTAAACAACCCCTCGCTCCAAATAGTAAGCCTGTAACATCCCAGTTGCAAAGCGAAATGCCATATTTTTCACTGAGGTATGGAAGACAAGGTACATATTTAGCTCGCTTGTCATCATTTATCTGCAGTGCCTGATTCGTGTCTCGTTCAAAGCAAATGGTAGGCTCTAAGACCATCGCTTTCTGGGTTCTTCTATTGATGGCAATTATATCCACCCTCCTATAAGAATCATCTTCAGACACACAATGAATCTCCTCATGTACTTCCCATCCTCTGTTTCTTAGCAGGTTGGCAATTGCTGTACGGGCACGATGGTGTCTGTTGTTACGCAGTAGCTCTCCCTTCTTAAGGCTGGTTCACAATAAATCGGAAACGAGAATCGGAACGACAACGAAAACGGTAAAATTGTTAAAATGTATACATTTAAATGTGAGCATTCACAATTAACGAAAAGCTTGCCGGAGCCCGGGATCGGGAACGGAGAGTTGGCCAAGTTTCAACTTTGGCGTTCACGTTTCCGATCACAGCCCACTAGATTCATTCTATTGCCATCTAAAAGCTATTTTGTCGTCGTATATTTTGTAGCAAGAAGACCGTGACATAACCTATGCATTATTTTGTTCTGTTCTGTGCATCATGGAGCAAGTTTTATTTGATAAGATTATAATATTTAAATCCTCACATTTACGATAAGCGGCGCGCCTCGTATAAAGATGAGAAAATGAAGGAGAATACGTGGCTTTTAATAGCTGCATCTTTGAACACCGATCAGAAGTGAATCATATTTTATTACTGTATTGGTTGTATTACACACTACATGTTCACGCTTCAATTCAATAACTACTGTTATGTTCATTTTTGTTCTATTACAAGTGTTTCTTCTCTAATTATTTTACATTATGGTAGACTTAAAATAGGTTGTGATAATAAAGATGCATGGGCATATTTATAGTACTGTACCTAATGAAATGTTTCAGTTGAAATTTCGAAGTTGGTTAACCTGTGCTTATGTTGGCTGCCTTGTACTCATAAGAGAACGTTATTGGTCAGTTATAAACAAATAACATCAGAATGCGTAATATCGACTTTACATATCGTTATTGACATACATATCGATATGCATAGCCGTCTACGTTCTCGGTTTATTGTGAATAAAAAATTTTCATATTCACGTCCTCTGCTTGTCGCTTTCATTCTGGTTCTCGTTCCCGGTTTATTGTGAACCAGCCTTCACAGAACCCCAGTACGTGGCCAAATTACTTACTTACTTACAAATGGCTTTTAAGGAACCCCAAGGTTCATTGCCGCCCTCACATAAGCCCGCCAGCGGTTCCTATCCTGTGCAAGATTAATCCAGTCTCTATCATCATACCCCACCTCCCTCAAATCCATTTTAATATTATCCTCCCATCTACGTCTCGGCCTCCCTAAAGGTCTTTTTCCCTCCGGTCTCCCAACTAACACTCTATATGCATTTCTGGATTCGCCCATACGTGCTACATGCCCTGCCCATCTCAAACGTCTGGATTTAATGTTCCTAATTATGTCACGTGAAGAATACAATGCGTGCAGTTCTGTGTTGTGTAACTTTCTCCATTCGCCTGTAACTTCATCCCGCTTAGCCCCAAATATTTTCTTAAGCACCTTATTCTCAAACACCCTGAACCTATGTTCCTCTCTCAGAGTGAGAGTCCAATTTTCACAACCATACAGAAGAACCGGTAGTATAACTGTTTTATAAATTCTAACTTTCAGATTTTTGGACAGCAGACTGGATGATAAGAGCTTCTCAACCGAATAATAACACCCATTTCCCATATTTATTCTGCGTTTAATTTCCTCCTGAGTGTCAAACGTGGCCAAATTATAAAACATAAAAGAACTGCACTTCAAAATAAGTTAAATAGATCAATAACAAATGATAAGGAATGCCACATATAAATCGTTTGTGCAAAACTACGCACGTGGAAAGAAAAATGGTGAGATTTATTAAACATTACTTTAAAAATTACATAAACTGCCAGAAACGGTAACGATAAAGCCGCCAGTGGAAAGCAGTAAATGTGGAGAAACTCTGACACAACACAATTATTCTCAAAATATCTGCGTTGGATCGAAACCTATTTTAGTCAGATTCGTCCTTTACCTGACCTTAACTGTGCTCACGATGTTTAACCTCTTTTGGAATTCCTTCATCTGACATTGATCGCTCTCTCAATGAATTCTTGTATGTGAATACACTCTACACCGAGAGTTGGGGAACTCGTAGCTAGCACTACGGTTAACCGTCTTCCAGTGAATGTGACTACGCGAGATATTTTATTGCTGGTCAGAAGCTAATGGAATAAGTTGCAATGGCTGTCGTGAAGTTTGTGAATGGCTCCAGATCTGGGTCACTGTGATCGGCATCTCTAGTGGTCAGGGGTCGAACGACAGTGACGGACATTAAATTGCCAAAATAAGAAAATGTTGTCGATAGTAATATCTAGGAAAAGTTCAATAATTGAATAAAATTATTAAAATCCTTCTTACTTACTGACAAATGACTTTTAAGGAACCCGAAGGTTCATTGCCGCCCTCACATAAGCCCGACAGCGGTCCCTATCCTGTGTAAGATTCATCCAGTCTCTATCATCATACCCCACCTCCCTCAAATCCATTGTAATATTATCCTCCCATCTACGTCTCGGCCTCCCTAAAGGTCTTTTCCCTCCGGTCTCCCAACTAACACTCTATATGCATTTCTGGATTCGCCCATACGTGCTACATGCCCTGCTCATCTCAAACGTCTGGATTTAATGTTCCTAATTATGTCAGGTGAAGAATACAATGCGTGCAGTTCAGTGTTGTAACTTTCTCCATTCTCCTGTAACTTCATCCCGCTTATGCCCAAATATTTTCCTAAGCACCTTATTCTCAAACACCCTTAACCTATGTTCCTCTCTCAGAGTGAGAGTCCAAGTTTCACAACCATAAAGAACAACCGGTAATATAACTGTTTTATAAATTCTAACTTTCAGATTTTTGGACAGCAGACTGGATGATAAGAGCTTCTCAACCGGATAATAACACGCATTTCCCATATTTATTCTGCGTTTAATTTCCTCCCGAGTATCATTTATATTTGTTACTGTTGCTCCAAGATATTTGAATTTTTCCACCTCTTCGAAGGATAAATATCCAGTTTTTATATTTCCATTTCGTACAATATTCTGGTCACGAGACATAATCATATAATTTGTCTTTTCGGGATTTACTTCCAAACCGACCGCTTTACTTGCTTCAAGTAAAATTTCCGTGTTTTCCCTAATCGTTTGTGTATTTTCTCCTAACATATTCACGTCATTCGCATAGACAAGAAGCTGATGTAACCCGTTCAATTCCAAACCCTGCCTGTTATCCTGAACTTTCCTAATGGCATATTCTAGAGCGAAGTTAAAAAGTAAAGGTGATAGTGCATCTCCCTGCTTTAGCCCGCAGTGAATTGAAAAGCATCAGATAGAAACTGACCTATACGGACTCAGCTCTATTAAAATCCTTCATAGTGAATAAAATGGTAATGTGTCTAGTCGTTTAACCAAGGCGTCCATTTCCAAACGTCCCTTTTTCCAGGCCATAGAAAATGTGGGAAATTAAAAAAAAATCTGGAATGTTAAACTTTCTTTGCAGATGTATGATTTTTGGCAGTGTTTATTTGTTATAATATTAGAATTATTGTGTGATATTTTGTGCATTAGAACCATAATTTTTTTTTCTTTATTGATAAATTTAATTTGGGCAAGGGTTGTTTAGGAACTGTGATGTGGACATGACGCGTTTTGGACCTGTAGGCAGGCATCTTGCCATGGACAAGGTGCTGTTTACTTGTTGGATTAAGTAACAACCTCCATCAATAAAGACAAATCAACTTAATAATCTATACTAATAATAAATCTGTAGGCAAAATTTTTCTTGTAATTTTCGATTTTCCAAAAATAATTGGTGTTAACATGTATAATTAACCATCCCGAAGCCGAAAATCGCTTTTTTGAAATTTTTGTTTGTACTCGTATGTCTATCTGTCTGTCTGGATGTCTGTTACCTTTTCACGCGATAATGGCTGAACGGATTTCGATGAAAATTGGAATATAAATGAAGTTCGTTGTAACTTAGATTTTAGGCTATATGGCATTCAAAACACGTTATTTAAAAGGGGGTTGTAAGGGGACCTGAATTAAATAAATCGAAATATCTCGCTTATTATTGCTATTTGTGAAAAATATTACATAACAAAAGTTTCTTTAAACATAATTTCCGATAGGTTTTATTCCATGCAAAATTTTGATAGGACTGATATTTAAGAATATACAAGACTTTTAAAATAACATACAATACATTTTCATCATCGCCTCAGATTATGGCGTTGTTGTTCCTGCAGTAACTCCTATGTGCAAAATATAAAACTTTTGAGTAGGAAGAAAAATACATTTATTCATTCCATGGCAATGGTACATAGGAGATCGTGAATTCTTACATTTTCGAAAGTAAGAAATATAATTACTTGTCACTATATATGCTGTATCACTATTTAAGTTATTTGAAGGGTTCAGAACCATAGCGGGCCAAGCGCCATTTACTGAAGACGTAGAAAACAATGGTTAAAATTAAGTTATTACCATAATTCAGTGAAACATATAGCAAGTATTATAAAGTATACACATTAAAACTAAAAGATATATCAATCTTCATTAAACTATGGTTGCATCTAATAACAATTAAGAAACATGTTAGAGGAATTGTCATTGCACCAAATGAGTGGTCTCTGGATCAAAATGATCGCATTTAAAATTTTAAATACAATTTAAATTAAGTAACTTATTAAACGATTTATCCTTCTATCAAACACGAATGTTCCCTGGATCAAACGTCCTATTTTAATTATGTAATTGCTTTATAATTATTTCTAACGGGTGCAGCGGAGCGCACGGGTACGGCTAGTTTATTAAATAAAATCTGAAACATAGCAACGCGATAAACTGTTGTACAGAATTAAGCAGAGACGTAAATTTATGTAGGTGATAAGTTATAATGTGTTTGGCATATTTGTGGATTATTCTTATTCATTTTTAAACTAAGATTTTGTAAAAAATTATAATGACTATTTCGTTTATATGACGTCATTCCATTTTCGGCCAATTAAATTTTGAATTCTAACCAATCACAGTCATATATCGCGATAATTTCTGCAGCTCAATTTATCACTATCAATTTATCACATCGTCGTTCTTTTGTTTAGTCAGTGTCGCCAACTGTTTTCAATGTTTTTTCCTTCTACAATACGTTTTTCTTCTCTATTTTGATAAAAGAATTTAAGATATTTCTAAGTGTGTTCGAGATATGCCCTTTAACGTATATATCAATTCACCTGTCCCTTTAAATTTATTCTATGTCACTCGTTTTCCAAAATGCTAAATTTTATATTTGTTTTCCCTGACAAATCAAAAACTTTTCGAGATAATTTAATGAAACTTTGTATGTTCACTTATGTTGACCCTTAGCAACATAAACTAATATCATAGAATTAATTTTTTAAGTAATATCCGTTAAAAAATATTAAAAATAACAATACAATGTATAAACATTTAGGAGACATACTGTTTTAAAGAGATAGTAAAAATTTTCATTTTATGTTCTTCGTGTAATTATTACGGATAATTTAAAGAAAGAAACACTTAACATTCAACACGTATTTGTCGAAAATGGCATAGAAATGCATCATCCAAAACTTTTTATAATTACTGCTAATTGGTAACAGTGCTTTCAGGATGTTAATTATATGGAAGAAGGAATATATTTCAACTGTGCTAGATTTAATTTCGCTGGAATTGATAAATACTGACAATGATATATAAAATTATAAATTACAATTCATTTACGCAGTTGTAAATCTGGTATTTTTTCTACGATTCTATTTGAGGAAATGTTTTACAAGTGGAGAAGGGTTCAGACCCATTGTGGGCCAAGCGCCATTTCTTAAAAACGCAGAAAACACGGGTTAAAATTAAGTGATTTCCATAATTTAACGGTAAGATAAAGTATCCACATTAAAATAAATGATATGTCAATCTTCATTGAACTATGGTATTTACTTAACTTAAACTCTTGCTTTCTCCTCTTTTAATAAATGGCGCTTGGCGCACTATGGTTCTGAACTCTTCAGTTTCAAACTTACAAAAAACATAACACAGATCCAACAGCAACGCTATGTAACAGATTAAATCATAGGTGAGGAGTTAAGAAACTGCAAATATATAAAAGGTCGTTACAATGTTTTATACCCGTTACTTCAGCACAGTTAAATTTGCAGGATGGGGGATATGTCTGAATATTTCTATGTTAGGACTCACTTTTATCTTTATCCTCTTCATAATATATCTCGAGATTTTATTGGACTGTGGAAACATCTAACAAACATAAGGTTATCCACTGTCGTTCGGCAGACGATCAGGAGTTGTAGCCTCCAATGTGAGTGGTGCTTCATATGTGATGAGAACTTTGAAGGAAGAGTAATTGGAGCTCACAATAAACATGCGGTCAAGTGAACAACATCTAGTAACAGGGGCAACAGGAAAACGACCGGTCACTTTATATGGGCATAATTTAAAAATTACCGACTATTCAAATAATAACCTTTACAGAGAAGATGATAATTTTGAAAACAGCAAAGACAAAGCGAAATGGGCAACTAGACATTTCAATTAGCGTACATCTTGGGAAACAAATACTGTTATTTACAACTCTTCACATTCACAACATTTCTACCTTAGTTTTATATTTTGTTATTTTTATATTTTTTATTCTTTTACATCAAGTTACTTCATTATTCCATGTGTGAAGACTTGCAAACATATATACTTTGCAACTTACACGTGTATTTTAAATAATTGACAATAAGGGCTGTCATATAAGAATGTCAAAATGTATCATAACCATGTTGATTCTAATAAGGTTCAGTTTGCATGTCACTAAATATGTATTGTATTTGTAGAGATTACGTAGAGATGATTGATATTACCGAAATTACGTCGTATCTGATGATGTTGGTCCTGATCAACGAAAACGTTTATACATCTTTTAAACATGTAATGTAAAGGTTTAACACCTTAAACATATGTTGTGAATCAGTGACTGAAATAAATAGGCCTACTTTTAATATAAAAATAATTCAGTTTACAAATTTACATTTTAGAACACTGACGCTTATGAAAACGAAGTGTGGAGATAAACCAAAAATATAAACTAACTTCATGCCGCCATCAAACGATTTATTTACTTTTTACTTTATGACGCTTTATCAACACCTAGGATATTTATCGTCTGAATGAAATGAAGGTGATAATGCCGGTGAAATGAGTCCGGGGTCCAGCACCGAAAGTTACCCAGCATTTGCTCGTATTGGGTTGAGGGAAACCCCCAGAAAAAAAACTCAACCAGGTAACTTGTCCGACTGGGATTCGAACCCAGGCCACCTGGTTTCGCGGCCAGACGCGCTGACCGTTACTCCACAGGTGTGGACCCATCAAACCATCTTTTGGAAAAGATTATGCGGTACACCGAAATCCTAACACACAAGAGCGTATTCCGATTCTCACCGGTGAGCAATCCGATGGCATCACGGTGTTCCGAATTCCACCGATGACGTCATTGATGCTCCACCGGTGTCGCACCGGTGCCATTAACTTGCAGAGGTGGTGGCAGTCTCCATCAGCCGCCATCAGTGAATCTGATTGGTTCTTGTATAGGGCGGGAATTAGCAGACGAATAACATCGTGCACTGTTGTGTCATGGCGGTGTGTTCTGCTGTATTGTTTGTAATGAGCACAACGTAAAAACAATATGTTAATGGCTTATGAGCGAACATGTCAACGGACCAGTTATTACTACCGGTTCAAGAAATAAGTTGTTTATGATCTCTTTCTTTGAACGAGATGGCAGTACGGAAATTTCGCAAAATTTTGCTAGCGTAGCACAGATAACCACTTGCACAGTCGCCATGAAGCATCGATTCTTCCAGCAGTTTCGTTCCTTATTTTCGTTGCAACGTGACGTCATTGATGCCACCGGACCGGTGAGATTCGAAATACGCTGACAAGAAATGAAGTCATTAGCTAAAAATGGACGTGTAAGGATTCATAAAAAGATTCTGTCAGAAAGAATGTCAGAAATTCAATTAGCGAAGAAAGTTTGGGACTGTAAAGAGCGGAACAGTAACAAGGATTTAGAACAAGGATGTCTATGAAGTAACGGCAAGAAGACTTTACTAGGACGACTAGTAGAGTACCTGGTGGATGGAAACAGATACGGCGTCAAGTCAGTCTAATTTAATTTCTAATATTAAATTAGTCCGCTGTGGTAAATCAGTGGCTTTCCTGACTGGGTTCAACTTCGAAGTGGTTAATGAAGAAACGTACTCGTACCGACACATGCTATGTTTTGTCCCTTGTTTTGTGACTGATGTGAGCTGTGTTGTATTGACTATAGTCCAGCGTCATGCAATCGTCCATGGAGACCTGCACTGTATAGCAGTTTAATACTGATTAAAAATGAAAAATCAACGCATCAAAAGGACACAGATCTTTAGGAAAAATAATAATAATAATAATAATAATAATAATAATAATAATAATAATAATAATAGTAATAATAATAATAATAATAATACTTTATTGCCAGAACAACGATACATATTGACTTTTTCATATAAGAACTCTCTAGCACCCGCAGAAAGAGTAAGTTACATACTCGTGCTCAGGAGGCATTTCACATAAGTTAATGTTAAGACAGTTTATTAAATAACAGAGTAAAAAGCAGTAGCGGCCGGTGATCCAAATCCTCGGTGAGGCCAGATGCAACTAGTTTAAGTGCCTCCGATAGAAAATGTTTATTTATGATATTAATTATTATTGTTGTTATACTATTAATATCATTATTACTGTATTGTTATTATTATTGTTATTATTAGTCTATTATTACTAGTAATAAAAATAATAATTTCACTCACCAAATAAGCTGTTGTGCTGCTAGTTTCAGTGATTGTTTCAGTATGATGAAGCAACCCATATTATGTGTTGAAATTGTCCTTTCTTTCTTTTCTTTTTATTTTTTTATTTTGACAGCAACAAACAAGGCCAATAGAGAAGTTTATTTTGCACCACATAACCATTTATGTTGCCCATACCAGGATGCAATAGAAACTCGCGTTTTAAGATTATCTGTCAGAAAATTTGTCAGCGATGTCGTAGGTATCTCGGTCGGCTCTCTTTTATTTAAAACTTCCTTTCTTTGAATATTATTTCTTCTCGAAAATGGACACTCTAACAATGAATTAACTACGCCGGCATTATTTCTCGCATTTGTTTCTGTTTATATTTTCCCGAAATACATAACAACATTGGCCCAGATTCACTACACGAAGTACAATAGTACAACACCCACGCTTAAGTCATAAACTAAGACATAAGAGGAGAGAATAGTGTGGGTCTGTGCCTGCCAAAGAGCTGGAATGTTTGTTATTTATGGCCTATTTAGGAAGACAAGTCACCCTATTCCCACCCCACTCTACCCTTGAGGCCGGCCCATGGTTGAGAGGAGTGAAACCTGACCAGGCCAGACGAATTGTGCCTCAGTTACAACGTTTACAGAGCAACGTCAAAAGCCCGCGAAGACAAACGAAAACCCAGAAGCAGACCCGGCACGAGCGATCCTGGCCTCATGAACAAATTCTACTGCAAAACAGGTCTATATACATCACAAGCCAGACCCAGCACCAGCGATCCTGGCCTCAGGAACAGATTTTTACTGCAAAACAGGTCTATCTACATCACAAAGTTTTCAAATGCTTTTACAGCAATATATGCTTCATTCAAATAGTTAATACATTACATAAAATCAAAATTTGATTTCAGTTAAGCCAAGTGACTGAGGCCCGGCCTCACTTGCATCAGTCAATCAACCGCCACTGGTAAAAAGTAATAAAAGAAAAAAAGAAGAAAAAACACATATCACAATAATTGTACTTTAAATTTTCTCTGTTAACAGCAATTTTTAGTAGATTTTTTGAAATAAGGAGCATTAGCAAAATATATGTCTTTAAATGTATCTATTATCATGATATAAAGCCTTGGACCGAAGTTGCTACTGTGATTATATGCTACAGTTGTAGTACATTTAGGAACTGTCAAGCATATGTTGTCTGAACTTTTGGTTTTATATTAAATATGTTTCGGTTTTTATGTACGAAATTCAGTAATACATAGTTATGAATTTGATGGAAGTCAAATACTTTAAATTCTGAATACAACAGCTCTGAAGAATAATCAAGATGTTTATTAAGGCATATTTTTATTATTATTTTCTGTAGCAGAGTTATTGGCATGAGGGAGGTACTATAAGCACTATCCCATCCTATAATGACGTACTGTAATATAGCTTGTACTAATGCGAGGTAAATCAGTTGTGAAGTGTGGACAGTCAAGTAATTTCGTAGGATGACAAAATAGTAAATAAGTTTTCTTAATCTATGCACCGAAAAATACCATGTTTATCCCATCGTAAATGTTGGGTCGATTATTATTCCGAGATATTTAACTTCAGCAGATTCATTTAGAATAGGACAGTTAAAACTATGAGAAGAGCAATTGGATGTATGAATTTTTAAACATAAGAGTGAATCAAGAGATTTCATACCAACAGATGTTAACGAAAATGCTACAACCGTAGTTTTAGAATGATTTAAGACAAGTATGTTGGAATCAAACCAATTTTTAATCAATGTGATGCCATTGTTTGCATTAAAGTAGGTATCATCCCAAGTTTTACCTGCAAAAATAACCGTGTCATCCGCATACGAAAAAATTGATTTTTTTTTTTAATTAATTACCAATAAATCATTAATATATATTAAAAACAAAATTGGACCGAGGACAGTCCTTTGTGGGGGCACCGGTATTAATATTTCTAGTGCTACTAAATTTATCATCAATTTTGAAAAATCAACGCATCAAAAGGCCACAGATGTTTAGCAAATGAAGTAGATATTAAATTAAAATTTACCCTGATGTTTGGAATAATTACACTGGTCAACAAAATATAAACTTTTGTCTGTTAAATGGGAAACAATTAGTGATTCTAGGTGACGTTTTTGTGCTGATTTCAAATCTTTTTACAGAACGTTTCTATCATCCAGGGTTTTTGAGTAATCACGTGAAAAACATTTGTCGTATCTATACATTATAGTATTACATAATTTAACACTAGTAAGTTTGCCATTTAATCAATCATCTGTATACAATTATTAAACTTCTCATATCTTGAAGAAAACACTACCTGATGTTCTTCTACGAGTAGAAAAATCAGAGCAAAAATAAATGAAAAGCCTGCAGTACCTGTCGTTTAAAATATTAAAGCCAAGTTTTTCAATGTTCTAAAAAATCCCAGATAGTCTGTAATTTTTGGCATAAGGAACATTATGATGGGCCATTACACATAGAACAGATGCAACAATGTAGACTCCTTTGATATTGCTCTTTTCAGTTTGCATCAATTAAATTACTTCTTGTGAGGTTAAAAGAAGTTTTATTGTAGATTAAACATTAGAGATAACTATGGGAGGAAGTTTTCATTCCAAACACTAAGGATATATAATGCATTTCAAGATGATCGCTGAGTAAAATATATAATTTTGCTTTTACTAAATTTCCATTACCGTAGAGTTCCCTCCATATGTTTAATTAGTTTAAAATTATGGATGTTATAATAGCCTGTTGCACGTAAGTAGTGTATGTAGTAAGTAGAAATTATTTACTAGGTATGTCAGACATTTAGTGAAATTCATTGTTCAAAGTTAAATACAATTTATAGTATCACCCGACCATACCTGGATAATATAATACGCCGCACAATAGACACAGAAGTGCCCAGACACAACGACCGCTCCTTTCCCAGCCTTGACCTTATAATACTAAACTGCTGGACTAGCTTGTATTAAATGTGATCAAATACTGAACTTAATTTATATTACACAATTATATACAAACATATAAATACATGTACTTATACACAAGAATATCTTCTGATGACAGAATCCCGATTTCTCCATTAGCCTATAGAGCAGAGATGAGGCGATATTAGCTCCCAATCATGTTAGAAGAGCTCGACCTTGATCACGAGCGCATAGCGCATCCACTACATAGCGTCGTAACGTATACATCAGGGATGTACATGCACATGCAGCGAATAAAGGCAGCAATTATTGCAATAACTTGCGTTACTAAATTTCTGGCTATGTAATAGGGCTAATTATTCAGTTATTTAATATATATGTACATATATAAACAAATCGCAAAGGGAAGGGTTTTTAGGAACGAAAAGAGCAATAGGAAAAGTTAATTGTATGTAAACTATTTTCTTGTCAAAAGCAATTATTTATTATGTAAATACTTCACTTCATTGGTTAGGAGAAACTAATAGGGTCTACCTGCTCGACGTGTGTGATTTCTAAGTACTTTTGAGTATTTGTTGTAAAAATAATAATGACAATATTGATTGAAATAGAGTATATTGATTGTGTGATTGTGAAAATGTAGTCCTTACTCTCCAGTCGTGATTATGTAATGAGTTTTCTTAGAGTGATTTGTGAGATGCACGTAACACGAAAAAACAAATTGATTAAATTAAGGTATTGAGAGTCGTCGTAATTTTTGGGGTCAATCATTTAAGGGGATATGTATGACTTTTTAAAACTTCCACAATATTCGGCCAAAATTTGTGAAAATTAAACTATATAAACAGATCTATAATAATATGATCTGTACAAAATTTGGTGCAATTACATCTAATAGTTTTGAAATTATATTTTATATTGACGTTACTAAAAAATCTCCTTGCATCAAAATTTTCAAAATGTTTAGTTCATATTTACTCAAAAGCTTGGAAATAGTTATTGGAATAAAAGTGAATTAGCTTTTTTGAGCTTAGTAGTAGTATAAGTTAAAGTGCAATCAAAGATAAAATATTATTTCTAAATTAAAGAAACACGTAGTCTAATAAAAATAAATATCCAGAAACAAGCAACAAATAAATCACCAACAATACATTTAAAATAAAGAAATAAAAGGAATCTAGATACAATCTACTGACCCGAATGTAAATTAATTTACCTTCGATGTCAATTCCGAAATCAATTTGTTTCTCTCTTCTCCTGAATAATGCCTATAATTTTTTTTTTCATGTTTCGTCTCATAATGCCGTTTTATGTTATTTTTTTGCAAATGATATTTTTACACAACAAACACTGGACTTCATCACCATGTTCGAAGCATAAATATTGTATCTTCCACTCTTCCTTGAAAGCTTCAAGCGCTTCCGTTCCGTCATGATGCGCTGTGTTCTAAGATCTGTACATCCTTTAGCAATGTTTACAGGTAAAAGAGCTCCGCGCGCGCGCAGCGGGCATAAAAGAGTCCTCGCTCGAAATTACTAGTCACCATCGCAAGTCTGCTATAGAGGCAATCAGTATACGCAGATACTTTTGGACCTTAGAAAACAAAAATGTAATCAATTTTAACTGTTCTTCTGTCCTTATTTAAACATTGTTCTTATCGATAACAGTAAAAAAAAAAAAAATTTCTCTCTTCTTAATTTTTACAATGAACTGTCTAGCTATTATTAGTCTGTTAATTCTTTTAGTACTTTGATTTTTATTGTATTTGTAAATTCAATATTAATTCTAATTATAATTATAATTGTATTCTTTATATTGTAGTTGTAATCCCTGGTAGAGTGGAAGAGAAGGCCTGATGGCCTTATCTCTTCTTCTTCTTCTTCTTCTTTGGCACTACGGCCCTTGTAGTCTAGCCTTGGCCTCCCTTAGGATTTTGGTCCATTCCTGTCCAACCAGAGCCTTCTGCCTCCATCTTCTCACGCCTAGAGTCCTTAAATCTTCCTCCACTCCATCCAACCATCTTAGTTTCTGTCTGCCAATATTGCGCCTACCTTCTGGTTTTGTGTTTAGAATCTTTTTTGGTATTCTCTGATCATTCATCCTGATTACATGTCCTAACCATTCCAACCTACGGGCTTTGATTTCAGCAACAATATCTGGAGATTTATATTAAGTTTTCAGTTCTGTATTATATCTAATCCTCCAGTGCCCATTCTCATATTTAGGACCATAGATTTTCCTTAGAATTTTCCTTTCCCATGTCATCAGTTGTTGTTCCATTTTCTTCGACAGAGTCCAAGTTTCATTGCCATAAAGCACAATTGGTCTTACGACTGTTTTATATAATGTAAGTTTTGCTTTTTTACTTATGCATCTTGCTCTCAAGGCCTTATCTCTACCAGGTTAAATAAATAAATAAATAAATAAATAAATAAATTTAAAAAAATAAATAAATAAATAAGTTGCGGTAAATATTTGTAATATGCGGTATGTAGTACTGGTACCGTAATTAAGCTATTTCTCTGGAGCGGGCCTCTGTATTTTAAACTAGTCCAATTAATATAAAATTTAGATGCTAATTTTAAATCAATATCACAAACCTTCTTGTTCTGCCACTCCACAAAGCGCGGTCCTTAGCAATTTTAATTGAATCCTATTAAACGATGCGCAGTAAATAATTACATGTGAAATGGAAAAAAAAAAGACAATACTCTGGCAAATAATACCTTCCGTAACACTATTTAACAAACTGAAATACTAATTAAAACAATTAATTTGAAACTTTGTATTTCCATTCAATAAAAATTACTATTAAAAGCTTTCGTTTTTAAATAGTCCTGGAGTTTTTGTTTCTCTTTCTTGTTGTCCCATGTTTTAAGTTCTGCTTTTACATCAACATAAACATCAGTACATAATGAAAACAACGCTTTAACCACAAAAATAGCAACAAAAGCATTCCACGTTATCACAAAGCTTTCGTCATCATACTACTATTATTACAGCGTTGCCATTGTGGGTTCAGTTGTTCGCTGATTAATGAAACAAACCCACACATACGCCTGTTTTCAGTATATGCCTGCATTACATGCAAATCCCAGTCAATCATAAAATAATTTATGTAGTAATATCAATAAAATCATATGATGACGCATTTTAATTTCACATTAAAATGTTCGTATTTTCCTCTCCTGTTTGTTTGTACGGTGCCACAAGCGAATTCTTGAGAGTCGGACCAAAATCCAAGGACAGGTTTCTCATTGAGTAGAACTTGCGCATAAGTATGGATCTCATGGGACCCTGTGGTGGCTGAGTGGTTAGACTTCCAGCCTGTCACGCAAGGGGCCCGGGTTAGATGCAGGTCAGGTCTGGGATTTTTCAACAGTAATCTCACTAGAGGTTTTGATTTATCTAGAGACAATCAAAACTCGAGTGGGATTTAATTGACTATTACACGATTAGAAGAAAGTATATAAAGATCATAAGTAACAAAGTACTCCAATTCAATAAAATATTAATTGACTTACGAAAATAAACCTGTCTTCAAATGACGTGTTATTGCACCATTACGCTAGATGGCAGTTGTGCCAACTATGGAATCTTCATTGAATTCTGTAGACGGTTACTAGTCAAGAAAGCTTTGTTGATTCATGATGAAAGAGAGATGGAACGGAGAAAAATTCTCTCCGGCGCCGGGATTTGAACCCGGGTTTTCAGCTCTACGTGCTGATGCTTTATACACTAAGCCACGCCGGATACAATCCCGACGCCGTTTAGAATCGTCTCAGATTAAGCTCCATCTCTTGGGTTCCCTCTAGTGGCCGCCCTCTGCACTACGTCATAGATGTCTATGAACGCAGGACCGAAGTCCATACATGTGTTGAGGTGCACTCAGATGAGTGACTGATTGGCCGGGATCCGACGGTATGGGCGCCGTCTTAAATCACAAAGTGATTTATTACGCATATCATATATATTTTGATGTACCGAAGTACATATGATGGAAATATCATATGTACTTCGGTACATCAAAATATATTTGTTGATTCAGTTTCATTTTTATTAAGACAGTTGCATTCCACTTCAATTATCCGAATCCCAGTAATCAACGTCACTTGACAGATGATTTTCAATAAATCTTAATATTAAACAATCTCTGATACGTGACTATCCATAATATCATATAGCAGAAGCTATAACATAACCTAACTAATATACACAAGTGTTAGAAAAGTTTTAATTAACGACGACGACATAATAAATAAACATGAATAATTTTAAAAGGAATAATTATTGAATGTACAATTTTCAAATTTGAATGTGGTTGGTGGTTCAATTGATATTATATTGGACGTGTGCGTAATAGAAGTGGAACTCGTTGATTTAGGCCTACATGGTGTATTCAACTTATTCAGGATTTCCGAATGGTGCTCTTCATTTATTTTTAAATCGGATTTCAGAAGATGGATAGGTATGATCAGTGATTTTTATTAATTCTTGTTCTTGCATGCCAATGTGAGTCATATTTGAAACTGCTGTGCATCGACTGGAGTGGTTTGTAATTTTATATATATTTTTGACCTCCAGACCAGCGCAGTTTCAAATGTTGGCAAACAAAGAAACAAATGCTAGGGACGCGATAAAATTAAACAAATGCTAGGGACGCGATAAAATTGTGCGATAAGCAGCCATGATTGGTCGAAATACGTCCTTTCGTACCGTTTTATTGGTCAAAAGTAGTATGACGTAGTAAGAGTGTAGTAGTCATTGAAAAATCCATAGTGACACTTGTGGCGGACAAGGTCGTAGTTGGGGTTTTTCTCGGGGTTCTCTCGTTTTCCCCAAATTAGGCATCTACATCATTCCGTCACCATTTCTCCGTTTCGTCATCATTCCACAGCATTCTCCGATCGCCGGCTGGCGGCCCACGGAGGGGGCTGGCCTAGAGACGAGGGACCAGGGAGGGGGGGGTTGCCTGCTCGAAAACTGGGTGCGCAGCGAACCTTAGTGTAGTCAGCTGTTGTGGATTTAAGAATGCGCCTACCTTGAAGGTTAGCGCAATAGATTGTAACAGGTCGCAGTGCCCCTATACCTTAAATTCCATTCCCCTTTGCCTGAAAGAACCTGTTTCCCTTGCCTGAAAGAATCTGTAGATGTGAAATACCTGGGAATTATTGTTGATCAGCACTTGAAATGGGACAGACAAATCACCTTTTTATGTAACAGGATCCGTAAAACAATTTACAAATTCATAAACCTTCGCCATTACTTGCCTACTCATATATTACGTTTGGTTTATTTGGCTATAGTTGAATCTGTTATCCAATATGGTATAACTGGATGGGGAGACATTACAAAAACTGCTCTTCTTCCTCTAATTATGTTGCAAAAACGTATAATTAAAATTTGTTTGAAAAGGAGACTGGATTACCCAACAAATTTGATCCATTCCGAATTGAATGTTTTTAGAATTGACCAAATTTATAAATACTCTTTAATGAAATTCTATCATAAAAATACAGGGCGATTCAGAAAGATGGAAACACTTTTAATTTGCTATATTTCCTGAACTATGTGTTGTATTTTAATTCTGTCGAGTATATTTGAAAGAGGAAGGTGTAAAGTTTCGAATACTACCACTAGAGCGCCCCACCGCACTGTACCGTCAGCTGTTTCGAATACGCTGCACTGTACAGTACCACGTCAGTTGTAATCTTTTTTTTAATGGGTTATTTTACGACGCTGTATCAACATCTAGGTTATTTAGCGTCTGAATGAAATGAAGGTGATAATGCCGGTGAAATGAGTCCGGGGTCCATCACCGAAAGTTACCCAGCATTTGCTCGTATTGGGTTGAGGGAAAACCCCGGAAAAAACCTCAACCAGGTAACTTGCCCCGACCGGGATTCGAACCCAGGCCACCTGATTTCGCAGCCAGACGCGCTGACCGTTACTCCACAAGTGTGGACGCAGTTGTAATCGAGATGGCTACTATGGAACATAAGATTTTTTGCGTTCGTGAATTCAGTAGAAGCGAGTCTGTGACTGCTGTGCAGCGTGCATTTCGGCGTAAGTTTAATGTTACACCTCCAACGAGGAAGAGCATTTATCATTGGAATAAACAACTCGACGAAACTGGCTCTTTGAATAAAGGTAAAAGCCCAGGTCGACCGCGTGTATCGGAGGAGAACGTGGACCGCATTCCAGCAGGACGGAGCTCCGCCCCATTGGCACCTGAATATTCGACGTTTTCTGAATGAATCTCTACCTCAACGATGGATAGGCCGGATGGGAAATGCAGACTTGGCACTTCAGTTTTGGCCACCGAGGTCCCCGACCTGACAGTCTGTGATTTTTTCTTGTGGGGGTACGTAAAAGATGCAGTTTACGTACCACCTCTTCCCATGAATTTGAATGAGCTAAGAAACCGTCTCACAGCTGCGGTGAACTCAGTGACGCAACGAGTGTGGGATGAATTCAGCTACCGTCTAGATGTTGCCCGTGCAGCCGGAGGCGGGCATGTGGAACATCTTTAAACTTCCATGTATGTACAATCAAATGTAATTTACAGAATTAAAATACAACACATAGTTAAGAAAATATAGCAAATTAAAAGTGTTTCCATGTTTCTGAATCGCCCTGTAGAATTAAATTTGTAGCTCAGCCACATGATCATAATACAAGACGAAATGAAATTCTTAAATTAGTTGAACCTAAATGTTTCACATCTGCTGCTTTACTACACAATACAAAGTATGGTCCACGTCCATATAATTCGATAATAAAATTTCATCCAGAATTGACTACATTAAGCAATGAAATTTTCAGATCCAGAATTAAAAATTTATATGACAGACTTCCCTGTATTTATATTAAGTACCATGTATTGTAAAACAAGTTTATTTCTATCCTAAGTATATTTTTCTATCTTATCTTGGTTACTATATTAACATGACCTGTACTACTAATAATAATTTAATATTAATCCACCAATCTCAACATCGTCTCTTTTTTCACTCAGAGATTACTAGTATTATTATTTACTAAATTTATTATCATCTTTATGTGACCTTTTTTCTTAAGTATTTTGTCTACAAAGTATGTATATCTATGTAACGGAACTGTCCCCGAACACGAGCTGTCTCTTTCGGGGTATTTTAATGTAACGTTTTTATGTATATGTTATTATTAAATAAATAAACAAATTTAAAAAAATTCATGAATCTCATGGAGCTCGTCTTTTGGAGAAAAACAGGCACTGCTGATTGTGGTGATTATGTAATAGTTAGAAATGGGAAAGTTACGATAGAGAAAATGGAAATACCTGAATGAAACCTGTATCAGCTCTCTGAAGTACCGTCAACCGGGTATACTTCACACAAGGGGGGTAACTTTACACATTTCTAGAAAAAATGTTTAGATGGCCATACATTACAGATAATGTGTAGCAACTCCTTGGAACTAATTCTGTGTGACAACAGCACATGTGTGTAGTAGTCTGAAGTGTGTGCCATTATTAAAGCTGTTGTACACCATTGTTGCTGGTGAATTTCACGAGGAAAGTATTTTTACTCTTTTTTTGTATGTGTAAAAACTTTGTGTTGTGCTGAATAGTTGAGTTCATACATTCAATTGTGACTAGTATTGTATGAAATTATGAAGCTTTCGGACGCGGGAAATGACTGCCTGACCAGTTTTTCGTTACATGTGCTACCCTGCGAGAGGGAAAACAAGAATGATAACCTAGTGTACCTCTGAACGGGGCAACTTTACACAGGTGTGAAGTGTTTATGGACACTTAATTAAAAATAAAAACTCTTTTTAATATGATGTATAATGTCACTATTAATGGTGGTAGGATCAATTCCCGTCAATGATAGGGGAAAATAAATGACTTTCAAACAGACAAGGTCGTTACTTGTTATCAGTACTTATTATCAGTACTATTATCATTATTATTATTTTAAATAATCCGTGGCACGTCAGCTCTGAAGGATCAATGCCAATTGAATCGGCTACTGCAACTAGTAGGTAGCAGTATAGTCATGTGGTTAGCATGACGCTATCCCTCAACCGTTGGACCGTCACCAGGTTCTGAAAAGGCTTCCTACAGCACCTCCCCAGGAAAATCACAATGTAGCAGCACATTCATGAACAGCATATAACCATTTATTGTACTGTTATTACATTTCTTTACTTTTATATAAAATATTTCATTTTCAGGAATTTACCAATATATTTTGTTCTCACTGTGCTAACTGTAGTGGGTTAATAAATTGCGAAATACATCATATTGTTCAGAAATGTGTTACCTTTCCAATCCCAGTACTTAAAACAGTGCAATGTTGGACCATATTGAACAGAATACTCGATAATAAGGCAAAGTAAATATGTGTGTAAAGTAACCCCGTAAACGGGGCATCTTTACACACGTGATTATTTATTTACAAGTGTGTCATAATACATATGTACAACCACTAGATTTTCAAATTTACTCAAATCAACCAGGAACATTCATATAAAAATTAATTTGTGTATCTAACTTGATAATCTTCAATTATTTTAAAGAATAAGCAAAAAAAGTGTGTGTAAAGTAACCCCGGTTGACGGTATCAAAGTTCGGAAATATTGGCGGACTTGTGAAGTATACATAGTTACTTTCTTTTATCGCCAACACGCATTTCAAAAACTTGAAAACTAGGATTCGTATATAGCTATATTCAGTTATTTTCGTATGAACATGAAACCCTGCCACCTGTCTAGCTCAGAAGATAGAGCGTTTGCCTGCTGATCTGGAGTTGTAATCAGGACCAGGCTCGATTCCCGCTTGACTGATTGGGGTTTTTCCTCCCCCGAGATCTTCCCAAATCGTAATGCGAATGTCGGGTAATCTATGGCGAATTCTCGGCCTCATCTCGCCAAATACAATCTCGCTATCAGCAATTCCATATCCCAGTATTTGATACAGCGTCGTTAAATAGTCAAGTAAAAAAGTAATGAAACCATTTTGCATCAGCGAAATAAAAATCACGCTAATAAGCATGTACACAAATCAGTCAGAATGCTAGATACAATATTTCTCTCGCCGTGTTACTGGACTTTCTGAAAGAAATATAGAAATCTGATAATATGTTGGATAAAGAAATGTATGTTATTACCAATGTACAGTAACAGTAACTGTACAACAGACGAAAAACCTGTGAATGACAGGGATAGTCGAAGGCAGTAGTGAAATTAATGTTCACTATCGGCCGCCATACATAAATGCTCAAATTTGCCTTTAGAGATCTACAGACATCTTATGGAATCCATGTCATGACGGATGCATGTCAATCTACGGATGAAAGTATGTCTAAATTACTATGTTCAACACAGTATTAACCACCGGCGTAGCTCAGTCGGCTAAGGTACTTGCCTGCCGAATCGGAGTTGCGTGCGGGCGCGGTTTCAATTCCCACTTGGGCTGATTACCTGATTGGGATTTTTTCGGGGTTTTCCTCAACCGTAAGACAAATTTCAGGTAATTTATGGAGAATCCTCGGGCTCATCTCGCCAAATATCACCCTACTATCACCATTCCTATCGACACTAAAACTCGTAGTTGAGGCAACGTCGTTAAATAATCAAATAAAGAACACAGTATTAGGGAGGCTCCAAAATCCAATCCAAAAATATCGCACAGTAATTATGTGCAATATATTATCTCCTTGGTAAGCATTTTTACATAGCAGTTTCATACTCTTTAATACACTTTCTTGAAAATATCGACTCAATAATTTAATCACTACAATAAATAAAAGCTTTCGAGTACTTACCATCATAAGTACGAGTAGAATCAACGATTTGTTGTATCGTGGATATCAAATTGATGCCGGACAGAATTCCTGAAAACATAAACATTAGGTTTGGTCTCAATTGATCAACGAAATGTAGTTATCTAATACAAGTAAGTGTACAGAATCATTATTAAGTACCAGAATGAATTCGCGGGCTGTTTCTCGTGCAGATAAAGACTTAATTCTGCTACTCGTCGTCTATCTTTCACATCGCTTAGCAAGCAAATGTTTGGGCAGTGTTTGCGGAGACTTCCATTTTTTTCTGTTACATAATCACAATAATCATTATCATGATCATCGTCATCGTCATTCTTTGTGCAGTGTACATAACATCCACCTCCACGTGGGTGCACCGGTCATCAATAGGTTGTATCAATAGTGGGGGACGATTGGTCTAATGCAGGCATGTCAAAACCCTGCACATTGTGCAGTCGCGCACATTGTGCAGTAGTCTCTGTGCGATGTGCACTTTCTATTCCCCTACCTGGAGGAGTGAATCGCCTTGGAGGGGAACGCGACAGGGCTATACAGACCTGCAACAGCATATCAGCTTTTCTTTCAGTAACGCAGTTTTAGTACAGGTGCCGATTTGGCTGTGTCTGTGAATGAGTTATGATAAATAAAGTGAGGAGTTCACAGATAACGAAGAAGAGAAATTACGAATCATATAACATAATTGTTATAATGCTTTCCTCAGCCAACAATAATTAACTTATTTTAAAATGGAAGGCTTTCATCAAGTTCTCAAAATATTATATTTCCAGCGCTTATTTCTTAATCAGTACTCTCACGGCAAAACGAACTTGACAATGGCGTTGTTTTGGAGTCTGTACTAATACAGTCATCAAAGATTAGACGACTTACGACTTTCATTTCATAAGCTGGTAAGTGATGAGAATATAGTGAGGAATACATATGAGGCTCTTGAGGTTGTAAGGAGCGAAGAAAGCAACTATTTGCAAGGCGGAAAAATTTTCTGGAAATAATGAACCTTTAAACCTGACATAAATAGAATATCGTCGCTTCACAACTTGTAAACTACACTTTTAATTTCTTTCAGTAACGCTCCCAACATGTCAATACTTGCTCTCAACGTTTTCCAAATAAACTATATGTGAATTTAAATTCTAAACTTAATTTATATAATTTATTAATATTAATGTTAATTATATTGACATACAGCAAGGAAATTATTTCAGTGTAAAACTTCACAATGTCTTACTGCATGTAATTAATTGGGAGTGTAATATTTTCTTCAACATTTATTTGTACCAATGGTCCCAATAAATAATAATACTTGACGAACAATGAAAGAGTAGGGTCTATTGCTTTAAAATAATTAGTACCTACTACGTAAAATGAAATACTTGTTCGTTTTTTGTTGTTCCGAAATTACTGCAATAATTTTTCTTCAAATACTATATAAAAATCATATTAATAAATTATGCTTTACAAACCACTATTTTGTGAAGTAGGCCTATAACTGAGTAAGCCTAAAGTTTCTTGTATTACAATTGTAAAGTATAGACAATGATAATAACCGTGTTTTTTTTTTCCTTCTGCTAAGTGTGCTTATAATGTCCAAATGCCTATTTAATCCAACCCTAGAAGCGCAATAGTAATATGCGTTACAAGAGCGGTATGTTGAAGTTTTCATGTTCGAGGAAAAGTTTGAAAAAGCGAAACGTAGTTGAGCTTTTTAATTTCCGAGAATTGAAAGGAAACATACCGCTCGTGTATCGTACATTATTTTGTGCGAAGATCGTTTATTACATACCTGAAAGAGGAATTTCTAATTAGTTGCAATGAAATCCCCATCTTGGTTTCTGTTTAATGACGGCAACTTCAGAAAGCCAAAATATCTTTCTTCAACATTGTTGCTATAAAATGTTTTCTGTGTTTACTATACTCCAGCAGGCTGTGATATACGTCTGTCTTTTTTTCCTCCAAGTCTATGATGAGTCTGGAATCTTGTTGATTTTTTCACGGCTTCCTTAATGTTACCTGCATCACGAATGCAGCAACTTTAGTGGAGTTGTAGAGTTCACTTAATTTTTGGAAATATTTAAAAACAATAATTAACAATGCAATTTAGGTGAAATTGTAGTGGTAAGTTTCCAATTTATAATTATTACTATTTTGAACGTCTCTAAAAATAATATGTTAAAAGCCCAAAGTAGCAAAATCAATATGTCACTTAAGCGGTAAGAAGAGAGAAATTGTTTAAGTGTGTTAGGTTGGGAATACTGAATGTGGAATTTTAGACTTTCCGCGGATTGGTTTTGTGCGGAAAGCAAGCAAATACGCACGATCTCGCACAAAATAGATTATTGTACACCCCACCAGCTAAGAAAGGGTAAGAGCAACGCTTGAATGATGCAGTCTGCACAAACCGGCGATCCGTGCACAAAACTGCACATTTATAATCTGAATGCTGACATGCCTGGTCTAATGGCTTTAATGTACGGGCCTACCATTGAATTCATCATCCTCGCTATTAGCCAATTCTACCATAAAATAATTAATTCGTTCATCACTGTGGAATAACAGTTAGCATGTCTGACCATGAAACGAGCGGATCTGGGTTCAAATCCTGATTGGGACAAGTTATTTGGTTGAGGGTTTTCCGGGGTTTACCCTTAATCCATGAAGAGCAAAATCTGGGTAACTTTCGGTGCTGCACCCTGAACTCATTTCACTGGCATTATCACCTTCATATCTCAGTCGCTAGATAACTATCGCAGTTGATAAAGTGTCGTAAAATAACAAATTACAATGATTTTCATTTTACAGATATGATCTATCAGAAATTTAATTCACAACACCAGGCTTAAACTGGCGTTGTCATATTCAGAAATGTTAGACTAAATATAAAAGAGTAATAGTTCAAATCTCAGAAAAAGTCTTGTTTTATAGATTTTTAAATAAAAGAAATCGTTAAGAGTTATGGAGATAAGCACTGGCCGAAAAGCGACGGACAGGATAGACGGTTTGCCAAAAACAAATCGATCCTAAGGGAATAATACGGGGAAGGATGGATATTCTAACCAAGAGGGAGTAAGGAATATGTGTTTCTGGAGTGGTTGTGAGTAAGGAATGTTCTCCATTCCCATTCTGAATATGAGTGACTCAGTTGCATTCGTCACGCTGGATGCAGGGCTAGCCAGAAAACAGAGTCCAGCCCCGTCGACTATTCCCGGAGTTTGGGAATATGTGGGCGTGAAGGATGGAAAGTGTAAAAGTGAATTATTTGATAGTTACAGTCTACTGTCGAATTAAGTACAATTAGTACAGGGGTTCCCAACCGGTGTGTCGCGCAGCCCCATGAAGTGTGTCGCGAAATTTTGGATTTGAAAAATAAATTTTATACCATCCAGAAAGTCTCTTTACAACGTATTTTTTATTTGCAACAAAGTTTTTGCTATGGTACATTTTATTTTGTGACAGACTTTACCAATGAAACGTGAACACCTGCAACAATGCTCAGTTCAGTTTTTCAACCGTAAGCCACGTACAAAGGAACTCTGTGCGACCCACCAACAGCACATTTCACTTTAATTTAAATAGACGAGTTTTCAAAAACGATAATCTTTTATCGGACATCCAGCATAGACAGGTTAGGATTTTTGACACATACCTTTGTTTTTTTATAATGTCACTCAAGTTGCTACTTATTATTTGTTTTTCGATTGCGTGTTAACATCGATCTATCTACAACACTACATAGAAGTTATCAATGCTTTTTTTCTGGCGGAACGCGCTGGAACGTCGTTCCAGCACCTTTGTTGCATTTTTCATCATCGAACCGAAATATGTGTGAATAACTATGTTTTAATATAATTTTTCTTTCAATTCCGCTTAGACCTTGAAAGTCTTAGTTGGACGAAAAGGAGGTTAAAAATGACAAAATTCCCGTGCGGTGAACAGTAATCATCTCCCCGTTTGCTATAAAATATTCTACACAGAGTTCCACCACGTCTTTTTCCAGAAGAAATTACTAGCTATTATTATTATTATTATTATTATTATTATTATTATTATTATTATTATTAATAGTCGACCTGGTTGACGAGTTGGTATAGCGCTGGCCTTCTATGCCCAAGTGTGCTTAAATGCGACAGGCTCATGTCAGTAGATTTACTGGCATGTAAAAGAACTCCTGCGGGACAAAATTTCGGCACATCCGGCGACGCTGATACAACCTCTGCAGTTGCGAGCGTCGTTAAATTTTATTCTATTTATTTTATGCAGGGCTGTAGAGTTTATCTTTAGCTGTGATAATGGCAAAATGCAATAGTGTGAGATAATAAACAAATATAGTCCACACCTGTGGAGTAACGGTGAGCGCGTCTGGCGGCCGCGAAACTAGGTGGCCCTGGTTCGAATCCCGGTCGGGGCAAGTTACCTGATTGAGGTTTTTTCGGGGGTTTTCCCTCAACCCTATACAAGCAAATGCTGGGTAACTTTCGGTGCTGGACCCCGGACTCATTTCACCGGCATTATCACCTTCATATCATTCAGACGCTAAATAACCTAGATGTTGATACAGCGTCGTAAAATAACCCAATAAAATAAAAAAATAAAGAAATATACAAATAAACAAATGAACAGTGAGAAGAGTACAAAAATAGTTCATCTCAGCAAGAATGATGGAATTTGGATGGCCATCATCTTCTCTCTTGCTTCCCAATACTTCTCTACCAGTGCTGTGGACAGATTGGGACAATCCATTAAATGGTCAGTCCATTACGATGTTCTGGTTGCAGAGTGGGCAGTTAGGATTCTGGAGTAAACCAATGCGGCATAGAACGTCGTTAAATAAAACATAACAGTTTTTAACATTATTAATAATAATAAATATAACATAATAATAAAACATAACATTTTTAACATTATTATTAATAATAATAAAATCAAATAAGTGTGTCGCGATATCGTGGGCATTCAGTAAAGTGTGTCGTCAGTCAAAAAATGTTGGGAACCACTGATTTAGTAGCTAGTACCCATAATCAATATAAAAAACCGCGCTGATGGAAAGCAAACTTAGAATCGCCAAATATACGATACCTTACTAAAGGCTACCACACACCAGAGCGATGGCGGTGGCGGTCAGGTATTTCGTACTGAACTTATTAAATGCTTCCAGACAGGCTGTGATCTTGCGGGCAGTGCAGCGGTAGCGATCAGGTGCAGATTGTCGAGTTTGATCGCTGCACACGGCACTGAGTGAATGAACGAATAAACGAACGAACGGAAAAATAAAAGAATGAAAGAGGAAATGGAAGGAGACAAACATTTAAAAGGTAGGCTACGCAAAAACGCGTCCTTCCAAGGGAAATAGAGCTCACATAGATTTCTTTTCTCAGCCTCAAAGCCTGTTTGCCAGTTGTCTCACTCCGATTTTCGCCGTTATATTTCAAGGAACATTAGACTTCTTTAAACTTTAGTGAGTTATTTTACGACGCTTTATCAAGATCTTAGGTTATTTAACGTCTGAATGAGATGAAGGTTGAGACGGTTCCTCGTATAGGATGAGGAGATTTTGATTAGATTAGTATTTCGTGTTAATATTCTCATATGGATAGTAAGAAGCATGGACGTGTAAGTTACAGAATCTGAGACGGAAGTAACAGGTGGACAGGAAGGCCGAAAGGAAGCTAGGCGGACAGGAAACATGTGTCCAGGCGTGGAGTTGACTGATGAGGGAATGTATGGACTTTGCCTGCGGGTGGTCAATAAGATGACGCCAAGCCAGGTTCCAAAAGAGATGATCTGGTATATGTCAGAGAATTGTCAGAACCCCGGAAGTAAGGGGATGTTCTAGTTAACGAGCAATTTTTGAAGAACGTGTCTTAAGTGACGTAAGTGTAATCATGGCCAATCAGGATTCTTAATAGAGACACGTGATATATAGATAGGAGGGCGAAATTCTATGTTTGGTGGTTGAAAGTAGGGGATAGATTTGGCAGATAGACAGAAGGCATATAGAACGCGTACGGAGAAGTTGCACTCCACATATTCTCGGCAAACCTAACTCTGAAGGATAACAATTTACGGACTTAGAATTTTTTAGTGGGTGTAGTAAGAAGTCGTGTGTTGCATTATTATTATAAGTCTGAATTCTTTCCTCTCATCACGTTATCAACTGTCCGTTATATTACTGGTGTTTTATAGTACAAAAGATATAATTACGTGAACTCAGAAATTAGTATACCAACTTGCGGGAAGTGAGAGCGAGATATTATACACTTGGACGCGCATTTCTGCTAACCTGAAACGAACACTTAATAATAATAATAATAAACGTTTTCATAGTTCTTACCAACAACTTCTGGTGTGCGCCTACATCATTTCAACCTACGAGCACGTCTCCCAAACCCCATGTCCCGACCGTTTTTGCAGCTGACCTGGGAATCTCATACCTCTACCGGAGTAATCTCGAGGAGGCTGGCGCCCAAATTGATCAGTGTACATAGTTAATTATTGACATCGACGTGCCATCCTCGAGATACTTTCCATATACGACTGAGCTGGCAGCCGAGGGCGACGACGACCAACAACGACGACGGCCGCTTCAAGGTGATAATGCCGGTGAAATGAGTCCGTGGTCCAGCACCGAAAGTTACCCAAAATTTGCTCATATTGGGTTGAGGGAAAACCCGGAAAAAACCTCAACCAGGTAAATTGCCCCGATCGGAAATCGAACCCAGGTCACATGGTTTCGTGGCCAGACGCGTTAACCGTTACTCCACAGGTGTGGACAAAGGAATATTAGAGAATTTTTAAAGGCGAAAGGCCGAAAATGGAGGAGGGATATCTGAAAGCACGACAGAAAACCAGCAGGGCACAACTCCGAAGATGTTAAAAGCCTGGCAGTGGGTGGGGAAAAGAGGCGCCGCGGCCCTCGCAAGGAAGGGATCCGAACCCGTGCGCTGTGCAAGTGACACTCGAGTAGCTGACCCTGGAGTGCCGAAAAAAATACGCGAAAGCCAAGGCTCCAATTCTTAGGTAGTTTTAATTTGTAAAATATCAGAATTTATGTGGAAGGAGAAGGAATATAGCTTAGTGGCCTATTTTTTTAGGGCTCATCGCGTTAGCGCCTTAAGAAAACCATACTGTAGGTAGGATGACTTTTTCAATTTAGAGTCTATAAAATTGGCTGTGAGATGATTTCAATAAATGAAAATACTGTCCTATTGACACTGAGGACATATTGAGGGGATGGGTGCGTATTCTTGCAAAGGCAGAAAAGCAATACAATATGTATCCCTGGCGGTGATTCTGGCTTCCAGTCGAGATAATACATCGTTTGCGAAGTTTTATTTTTTTTAACTGATCGCAATCGTGTACAGTCTAGGGCTAGGATTTTGATGAAATTGCACCTTTTTTCCTATAGCCAGAAACATTCCTGCTTTAGTATATTTTATATATTATGTGATAAACTGAGTATTTTAAAACATATTTGTTAGGGCATTTTTTTTGCATTTTTTACCTCTTACAACTCATAAGAGCATTTTTTGTTTTATTCGGTCATTTTTGGGTTACTTTCATTTAATTTTGGCCATAAATCTCAATTATTAATGTAAAATATTGTTTATTTCCTTTCAAATTTTTTCAATTAATACCCATTATTTTGTATATTATTTTAATCGTTTTTGTACACAAGTATTGTCATTTTAACGTAGGCCTAGTACACCCCCACACAATGGATCAGTCCAACCACCCCTTCAATATAGACTCTTCTATACCTGCTAGTTCCGGATAAGAGTGGCCTTGTGATGGACTACATGGAACTACATCAGGTAATATAATTAATTCAAATGTACTTACTTACTAACTTACTGGCTTTTAAGGAACCCGGAGGTTCATTGCCGCCCTCACATAAGCCCGCCATTGGTCCCTATCCTGAGCAAGATTAATCCAGTCCCTACCATCATATCCCACCTCCCTTAAATCCATTTTTATATTATCTTCCCATCTACGTCTCGGCCTCCCCAAAGGTCTTTTCCCCTCTGGCCTCCCAACTAACACTCTATATGCATTTCTGGATTCGCCCATACGTGCTACATGCCCTGCCCATCTCAAACGTCTGGATTTAATGTTCCTAATTATTTCAGGTGAAGGATACAATGCGTGCAGCTCTGCGTTGTGTAACTTTCTCCATTCTCATGTAACTTCATCCCTCTTAGCCCCAAATATTTTCCTACGAACCTTATTCTCAAAAACCCTCAATCTCTGTTCCTCTCTCAAAGTGAGAGTCCAAGTTTCACAACCATAAAGAACAACAGGTAATATAACTGTTTTATAAATTCTAACTTTCAGATTTTTTGACAGCAGACTAGATGACAAAAGCTTCTCAACCGAATAATAACACGCATTTCCCATATTTATTCTGTGTTTAATTTCCTCCCGAGTGTCATTTACATTTGCTACTGTTGCTCCAAGATATTTTAATTTTTCCACCTCTTCGAAAGATAAATCTCCAACTTTTATAGTTCCATTTCGTACAATATTCTGATCACGAGACATAATCATATACTTAGTCTTTTCGGGATTTACTTCCAACCCTATCTCTTTACTTGCTTCAAGTAGAATTTCCGCGTTTTCCCTAATCGTTTGTGGATTTTCTCCTAACATATTCACGTCATCCGCATAGACAAGAAGCTGATGTAACCCGTTCAATTCCAAACCCACTGTGTTATCCTGAACTTCCCTTATGGCATATTCTAGAGCGAAGTTAATAAGTAAAGGTGAGAGTGCATCTCCTTGCTTTAGCCCGCAGTGAATTGGAATTCAAATGTACTACTTAGAAAAATTATGTAAAATGAAATAAATTTGAATGTTGGTACTAGAATTTAAGTTAATTACTAGTCTAAATATTAATATTCCTACTAAGCCAATTATGTACGATCAATTTTTAGCGTACTTTAAGGACATTTTTGAAAGATTTTTAGTTCATAAATGCATTGCTTTTAGGACATTTTTTCATGATTTATAGGTCATCAAAATCCTAGCCTATCGAGTCGGTGAGAGAGACTTGATCGCCAAAGTACACACCACCGCAACAGTGCCCGTGCCCGCCACCGCCATCGCTTTGCTGTGTGGTAGTCTTAACACAGCGTTGTTGAGAGCACTCAAAAAGATGGAACTATCAATAATAACGAAAATTGGGTCATATTATCAAAAAACAGACAAAATGTCATACGCACATGAAAAAAGAAATGGTAGTATGGCCTGATAGGTGAGATCTTAACCCTAAAAGGCCCGAGGAATAAAAAGAAGAAACAGGAGAGGATATATATATATATATATATATATATATATATATATATATTTGAACTGGTAATGGAAATTACGGGAAAACGGCTGGACGGATTTTAATAAATGACCTCTCATTTTGAAGGTTGGAATTCAAAGTTTTTCGGAAAAATAGTAGTTTTCAGTGAAATGTCAATTTTTAAACATAATTTTCCTATTTTCCAAAATCCATCTGTCGTCAGTTTTGAGAACTAGCTAATAGCAGTCACGGCCGACTTGATATTCCCTTCGCTTTTTTGTAAAGAATAAGCGAAGCGAGCATCAAGTCGGCCGTGTTGCATTTCAGAATAAAACAAAACACATACTACAATAAACAATATTACACGAAGGCCATGATCTGCAAGAATGCTGACATATTTAGAGCTCAAATTAAATTGGTTATTAAAAACTTAACTTACTAAAAATAATTTACTGGTTCGATTCTCTGGTGTGTAATTTTCTGGGTACAGCTGTGTATTGGTTATTAAAAACTGCAAAACTTGAAATGAAGAGTTCGCGGGAAACACGATGAATGTCACAGTTTTGTTAAGGTTGATGTCATTATCTAATTCAATGGATCACTACGAAATTTAATGTTGTTCTTATGAAAAATGATAAAGAGGAGAATTATCACAACGAATAGAGTAATCCTTTCCTTCATTTTCTATAGAAACAGCACTACATCTTGCAGTTATAGACTCAATTAGATCATTATCTAATCCTTAACAGAATTGTGACATTCATCGTTTTTCCCGCGAACTCTTCAAATATTATTGTAGTTAATACCATGGTGTGACTATTTTTCATTAATTATACATATTAATGCTATATTGATGACATGAAGTGAAACGTTATGGGGTTATAAAAGTAGATGTAGAGAATAACTTAAATTAGATTTTGATTTCTATATTTTACTGAGTGGCGGCTATACAGTCTGAAAGCTATAAACCTTACGTTAGATAATAATATTATTAAAAATCAAATATTTTTATAGTTATTAATCAAGTGGGGTTGGGTCTTTTTCATACATTTAATGGCGGTGTGGTGTAGATATTTATATGCGTGGTTCACTTCAGTATTGGCTCGAGAGGGAGTATCTTTAATTGTTATGGAAGCAAATAACTTTCCGAATGTCTGGCATTCTTCATTGAAAATAAATCTGAATAATGTTTATTTGAACGTCTAATGAACTTAGTTTGCAGCATTTGCTGCACAAGCCACTAGTATATATATCTTTGAGGGAGAAATCATAAGTTTCCTGCACAACAGCCAGACCCGCACTGAAGCCTGGGTGTAGGCCTATGTGCACTAATGCAATGTGAGAGAATGCTGAACGACAGGCATCGACATGACGGTATAACGTACTTCCCTGATTGAAGCAAAATCCGACGCTTACACCAGTATTTTATAAATTCAGGTGTTAAATCGAGCAAATATCAAATGACAATCGATCACAAAATAATCGGATTGTGACGTTATAACCATCCGTCATTTGTTTACGCATTTGCCTTTGTCTGTCCAGTGCATCCAATTTTAACACGCATTTGTAAACACGCATAGTATTTCCATGTTCTGAAACTGAACAACATTTCCGACATTACATAACACCATCGATTAAAAACGACATTTATTTTCTTCTTATTAAAAATTTAACTTTGTGCTAAACGCGTTGTCATTTTTCATTTATTTTCAACAAAATTAAGAAGCCACTCAGTCAAATAAAGGGGTGTATTCCTGTGTGCTCTAAATACACATCGCGGAGTAAAATTGAGGGAAAGAATGACAGGCTCCAAGTAATTGCGTGAAACATATTTTATGCTCTCGGTTGAATGTTACTGCGATATTTATAGTTCTAACGAACTGGTCCTTACTTAAAAGGATTGTAAATATTATTGAGACAAACAAACTCTGTGTTGTATTGTTAAATACTATTTTTCCATTAAATTTTATCCAATATATATCATATATCTGAATCGGTTTTTTTAAAGGGTTTATCAGGAAAAGTAAATTTGTGAACGATTGATAAAAACTTTGTTACAGCAAAACTATTTGGAAATTTATAATTCCGGACATGTTGGCTGATAGTCTAGGTTACAATTGTTGGTTATTAAAGTAATTATACGCATTATGGGGATACGAAAGGTTTCATTGACATTTAAAATATGAAAAAAGCCGCCAATCTAAAAAAAAAAAAAAAACAAACAAATTTTATAACAAGTAAAATCAAATAAGATACAGATATTTTCGTGCTATTCTTGAATTAATTTATTGGAAATAATACACAATCAGCAAGCAGAATTCATAATAATTATAAATGAAAAAAGTAGGAAAATATCCTGAATGATGAAGAGAAATCAGTCTTTTCACTTGGGATGCACTGTTTTCCAGTCATCGTACTGTCTGTAGGTCAGCTGAAAAGTTCTTCATAAAATGCCGTATGCTCACTTGAGACGTAGAATGCGTGGCTTACTAATTCGTTGATACTACTAGATACTTTGATGTATCCAACTCTGTCATGTGTATACTCAAAGTGGAATAGGGTAATACATTGCAAAATTGATTATCTCACTTCTTTGTTTATTCCTTCTTTCTTCAGAAACAGCAGTCTTTCGTACTTAATATTTCTTCTGTTTTCAGCTGTTCGCACTCAGTCACCACTGCCAACTGAATAGTTTTAAAACGATGCATGTCATTGATTACTGACCAAATAACAAATTATGATTTTAACTTGCCTCAAACAAGCAAACGAACAATTTTATTGGCACCCTTTGAAGCAAAAACGATGGGTTTATCAACGTACTTTCCAAATTACGATAAAAATGTCAAAAATGAATACTTACGCCCTTTTAAAAATTCAATTCATCTGTAAAAGTAGGCTATTTACAATGTTATTACTATGTTTTTTTTTATGTTCCGCGGGGATTCCATTTTCCACGAAAACAAATGGCACAATATCAGGTGCCTATGAAAGACGTCAATGATTTATTTCGTAAGTTGGTAGTTATAACTCGTTGGGGCTTATTTTCCGTCCCACTTTACCATCAACATGCAATACTGAAATGTGAATGCGTTGATCTTAGTGCAAACTAGTGTCTTTCAATGTTCGAACATGAGATAAGCAACCAAGAGATTAAAAAAAAAACGTCTTATTTCATATGAAAAACTAATCTCAAGACATGTGATAAAATTCTTAAGGGTTTGAAACATGAGTTGAGGACAGCGAATACTTTTATAATAAAGTGGAACAAACACGACAGGCCTCGAATAATTTCGAAGGAAAAATTGTTCCGGGGCCGGGCATCGAACCCGGGACCTTTGGTTTAACATACCAACGCTCTACCAACTCAGCTACCCGGGAACTCTACCCGATACCGATCAAGTTTTTCCCTCTATATCCACAGACATCAAAGTGGGCTGACAACCGTCAAGCAACCAACATTGAGTGAACACTAACTCCATGTGACTTAAATTGTGGTTTTCTGTTAACGAACAGTGACGTGTATTATGCAAATCAAGATTTCAGGTATAACTCCCTGTAAAGTTGATTTGAATAATTTCGAGGGAAAAATTGTTCCGGGGCCGGGCATCGAACCCGGAGTTAGTGTGCACTCGAAGTTGGTTGCTTGACGGTTGTCAGCCCACTTTGAGATCTGTGGATATAGAGGGAAAAATTGGATCGGTGTCGGGTAGAGTTCCCGGGTAGCTCAGTTGGTAGATCGTTGGTACGTTAAACCAAAGGTCCCGGGTTCGATGCCCGGCCCCGGAGCAATTTTTCCCTCGAAATTATTCAAATCAACTTTACAGGGAGTTATTACTTGAAATCTTGATTTTCACGACAGGCCTCGTCCTGCAGGATGAACATCGGCGAATATCAAACTACACTATTGAATCGAATATAGAGCCTATAATGCACGACACTAGTCCAAACTGAGGACTGCTGGTATGCTCTTGGAGTGGTGAAGAACATGCTTCAAAAAATTTGAATTAAAACTTTTAAATCAAATAATTCAAACACTGGCCTCTTATTTTTAGGTTAATTACTTCCTAATGATCATGACACGTAGAAATGTGAAATTCGATTTAGTCGCGAGTTATTATTCCAGACTTATTTTTTCAGTAAGTACTGTAAGTCTAATGTAGACTACTTAAGCTCAGGTAAGTGGCGGTTCCTCGGGGGAGGGAAGGGAGGAACGTCCTCCTCACATTTTACTTCTTTTGAAAGTAAATACCAAATGAAATATATGCTTTGAAATTCGAGGAAGATCCGATAATTTTTAAGTTCACAGATATAAGAAAAGCTCGGTTGATCGAGTTTTTAACGACGCGCACTCATGTGCTACTAGAAAACTGTGAGAAGGATGCGAGATTGTTTGTGTGGAGGAAAGTCAATCCATTCCTCCTTTACTGCAGTTAATACACATAGACAACAGCGCACTAGCGGCCAGAGAAAGAAGCAGAGTTTTAAAGCAAGTAAATGAACGGATGGGAGGAGATCCTCCTCTGAATCAGCGCATGGGCGGGAAATAGAAACCGACTGGTCGTGCAGCAAGCTCGCTACCGCTGCCATCTAACGATGCTGCATTCAACCAGACTATAACACATCTAGGAGGAGGCACAATAAAAACAGTTTCAAGGCAAAGCTATGAAAGACACATATAATTTTTTTTTTTTAATTATAGATCAAAATATATTATTCATTGCACTTTATAAAAGTTACTATTCATGGTTTGAAACTTTCGAGGATATCTGAAAGTTGAAGTTGGATTTATATAAAACAAAGAGGTAGTAGTTCTACATTAGTATCGCAGATATTTTTGGCCCCTGAAATTCACTTCCATTCATTGTCTACTAGACAGGACAACAGCCAAGTTGCCAGTTTTGCACAAATATCTTTAAAATTGGAACTACTGCAAACTACATTATTTTTAACATAAAAAATTAATCGGCCACCGGCAGTTTTTGAACAATAATGGTAGTATGACTTTACAAGAACTGACATTCTTCAAAAGCATGTGATACTGAACTTGTAAAATGTACATTTGACAGCACAGACCACGTGGGTGGGTGCAGTTTTCTCGCTTTCCTAACAGATTATTTCCCATTCCCATTTCCGTAAAACGGTTCCGGTTACGAGTTAGTAGCTGGTCTCTTCCAACACGTGTGATGCTGTAGTGTGCGTGAAAAATGCTGCGAGGTTGTGAATTTCCTTGTAATTGTTAATTTGTGCAATTATTCAACAATGAATGGAAGTGAAAACGCATTATATTTTGGACAATTTAGGAAACTCAGTTTACAAAAACAGATTATTGCTATACAAAAGGGAGGAAGGCCAACCCCAACACTACCTGGTCTTACATGTATGCATGTGGGCTAATTTGTAGCATGTTTCTCTCAAGAAGGTGTCATTTTGCGCTGTTAACTTCTTTCCTCCTCTTAAGAAATATGCAGGAGCCGCCACTGGCTCAGGTGCTCTCTTTGTTTCGGAGGCTCTTGTGCATAATTGATATTCGTGCACGTTCCTGTTTGGAGGGAATTTATGGGATTGGTCAGTTTTAATATGTCAGGATGTGGAGAACTGAAGAGGTCATTGAACTTTCAATGAAATATTTCACATCATCATTTTAATACAGGACATAAATCAGATCTTCATCTACCCTCTGTTAGTCTAAGCTGTTATAAAAAGGAGTTCGCTATCCATGTATTACAGTCTTCAATGCACTGCCTAATTATCTTAAAGATTTGAAGAACTATGAGAAAAGGTTTAGAAGAGAATTAACCAAATTTCTACATACTGTTACCTTCTACACAACTGATGAATTGTTTATGCTTGTGAATTGAATTATTCTACTTCAAACGAAATGTACAATTTTATATAGCTCAACTGAAATGTGTTTTTATATTGACTAAATCTGTTTACTATGCATTGTATATTTTTGTTTAGCATAACTGATGAATTGTAAATTGAATAGTAGACTGTATAGGTCAAATGATGAATTGTTTAAGCTTATAAATTGAATTAATCTACTTCATATGAATTGTACAATTTTGTATAGCTCCAAGAAAATATGTTTGTAAATTGAATTAATTTGTTTACTATGCATTGTATAAGTTTGGCTGATGAATTGTATATGCTTTAAATTGAATAGTAATCTGTATAGCTCTGTTGATGAATTGTTTATGTTTGTAATTTGAAGTAATTTGCATGGTATGTATTATCAATTTCTGTATATCTCAAATGATTGAATTGTTTATGCCTTAAATTTAATTAACTTACTTGTTTTGTATTATATGTTATAGATCATCTAATGAATAATCGTTTGCGTTTGTAAATTTAATAATCTGACTTGCTATGTCTATATTTTTAGTAGAGCCATCGATGTAGCTCAGTCGGCAGACTAGCTGGCCTGCTGATCCGGAGCTGCGCTCGGGCTTTCGTTGGATCCCCCGTTTGGTCTCATTGAATGGTTTCTTCCGAGGTTTTCCCCAGCCTGTGGAACTGAAGCCGGATGGTCTATGGCGAGTCCTCGGCCTCACTTCATTTCAACCCTTTGGTCTGATTACCTGGTTGGGTTTTTTCCGAGGTTTTCCCCAACCATAAGGCTAATAATAGGTAATCTTTTGGCGAAACCTCGGGCCTCACCTCATCTCACTACATCTCGCCAAAATTTGTAAAAAAAAAAAATTGTAGAAAATTGTATAAAATTACAAAATTGTAGAAGTGTAAAAATTGTAATTGTAATATTGTAAAATTTTGACTTGTTCCACATCTTAAAGCTTCATTGCTAATGTAAGATCTATGGAATATAATAAATGAAATGTAAAAAAAAAAATTAATTAAAACAGGCACTGCCTGCGTATGTAGTAGCCTAAATATTGTATTATTACTGCAATCATAACCTGAAACTTCTTAATAAATATTTTACTGCACTGTGGTGATCTGCAGATAGGAAATATGAGGTGACTTGATGATGATACAGTAACATGATGATGCGATGCTAGTGTAATGATGGCCTGCTGATCCTGCTCTGACAGTAGGATAATACTCTAATGTGATTGCGATCTTACTCGTGGCTTACGAGATAGACACGCTCCGGCGCGAGACTCGCATTCCTGTATGACGTAACGCATATGGACAGCTGCACAGCGTATATTGAAGGTAAAGCATCGTTCACATTTTTCAAGTAACTTGAATTCAAGTCACGTGATTTCAAGTACCTGAATTCAAGTCGCCGTTCAGACATATTCAAGTTATGTTGCTTTCAAGTTGGATAAAATGGCGTCCATTGATGTTGTGCAATTAGGAATTTCTGTAGTAGCAAGTCTCCGTGCCAGGAAAATGATAAATATATTGAAGAAATGGAAAACGCGTTGTTCAGTAAGGGTTAGGAATTAGATTAGTAAGAGAAAAACACGATCATTGACTATTACACATAGAACAAGTGAAATCTTCAAGCAGATTTAATAATTCTTATCGCAAATGTAATAAAACATAAGCGAGTCTGATTTACCATAATTGAAAATGATTATCTTGAAGCTGTTACAGTTCCCCCACAAAAATCTATCAACCACATTCAACCATTCCAGTTTCGGCGATAAATGTCGTCCCTTCAAGCAACGCTATTCTCGTCTTAATCCCTCTTATCTTCCTCACTTCTTTTCTATCTACAGTTTAATGGTTTTTTATTATTTTTCATAGGCTATCTCATCTGTGTCCACGTTAAAATCTCTGCTGTTCAGTTCTTCAATGACCTCTTCCTTTCTTTGCAGCTTCCTTTGCAATTTTATTACGAAACTTTGGAGTTTCTATAATCCGCAGGCCTTCGTGAATTTTATACAATTTCAGAAACTCAAATACTTGGTCATTATTTCACTTACTACTGTTTTACTATTATTTTTACGTTCCCAGTAGAACTGAAAAACAATCAGCTGTTAATTTAAATTTCTGCTCTTTTCTTCTTGAATTCAAGTTATCAAGTGACGTTCACACTTTTCAAGTATCCTTTCAAGTCAAGTAAAAAGTAGAAAGGGATCCAACTTCACTTGAAACTTGAATTCAAGCCGTTAATTGATTTCAAGTCAACTTGAAACATAGTTCACACTTTTCAAGTTTGTATTTTCAAGTGACTTGAAAAGTGTTAACGAGGCTTTAGTTTAACCGTTGAATGATTAGGATTGTAAAGAGCAATGATTGCAGATTACGCATACACATTAAATAATTACATAGTAGGTCTAAATATAATGAAGATAATGCTCAAAGTCTAAACCATGTGTGTAACTAGGTACACAAGATTATAGGACATAATACAGTGGCTAGCGGTGACATTTTTCAAGGGGGTCCTGCAGTAATAGAACTGTCATGACACTATTTAATAATAAACAGAAAAAATATATAAAAATATGTTAGGTAATACGTATTAAAACGAAAATAAGACTTACCAGTTACCACGTCTATGTCTACATCAACGGAATCATCCTCTCTTCTTTTCGAGCAAATTTTTCTATGACGTCATCGAAAAATGTATTTGGCTTTGAATCTTGTTCAATAGAGCCTTTTCGATCGATAACAGTGAAAGTCGCGAAAGCCTGTCTTCGCACAGAGTGTTCCGTACGTAACTCTTTACGCGTTTTAAACAGGAAAAAGTACGTTCCACCGGTGGAGGTGCTCACTGGAATTGTAGCTATTAGGCAGCATAATCTATAAACTTCTGGAAATACCTCTTCCCCTAACTCGGTGTCTTTCAAAAACTTTTGCTATCTCAGTCACTGTCCTGCTTGAAAAGTCTGACAACGTATAAACAGCCACTAACTCACTTAAACAACAGGATTAAAACAATAAAACTTCCAAATGAAGTACCGATGCTTAACAAACGGTCCAAAATACAACATTGTGACTGTTGGCAGTCGTGACTGGTACCACTGCTGGATGGCGACGATTCAGACGATGCGGTTGGTAAGAGCTGCAATGGACTTGCATACCGAGACGAGTCCCTTTCCATGTTTACTAAAGAGCGTAAAACACACAATATTGTTTTAATCCACGTTACACTTCGCAGGCACACTTTCAATACTTGACTGATAATGTACAAAAACAATAAAGTACTAATACATTCTTTCTAACAAGAATGGAGACACGGAAATTGTTTACCAGGGACCGCTCAACCGTATTTCCTATTCACTTAGGCTTCTACTAGTCAAGTCCGAACCGAACTGACTGGTTCGCGTGGGCTGGACGAGTCCAATTCTACAGACGTTGAGCGCTGAGGGGAGGAAAGAGATTGAAGTTGTCAATTGTCATGTCTTGAAACTTTTTAAATTCAAACATGAAATGTAGCTAATAAATTTTATAAGCTGATGATACTTAGAGGACTAGGCTAGTCCTAAATTTTATAAGCTGATGATACTTAGAGGACTAGGCTAGTCCTGCTAGTCCACTGATGGCACGCCACTGACATAATAAAGTATCGAAAGTGATTATTCGTCTACCAATACTCTACATGACATTCTTTGTTAAGTGGTTACTTCTTATTCGTATCACAATATCCTGATATTAGTTTGTTACAGCCTACGATCTGATCGTTAAACGATCATGACTATGCATACTTTAATGTAATTAAACCTACTCATTATAAAATATATACAGCTTACCTTGAAACAGAGCTGTTAGAAGGCATAGGTCAGCCGTGGCGAAAATGTGACTCACGAGCACATTGTGGCTCACAATGATAGCTGTGCATTTCCCTTGCTTCCTATAAGTGCTACAATATGGAGGAACTGTGCGTTACCGACCGATGGAGTAGGAGAAGGTGACGAACAGTTATTAAGAGGTAAATTGACAAATAGAAACTCTATCAGAAATAAAGTAGATTCAATCAAAACTATAGATACTGAACGAAACTACCTACTAAGAGATAGGCATCAGCAAAGACTAAATTTTCCTAAAATTAGAAACACTTATTATTAATTAAATTAGATAAGCAGACAGGTTTTGAAAATAAGATAGAATTACGTCAAGGTTTTAAAATAATAAAAATTGAAAATAGAGAATTAAGGCAGTTATTAATGTATTCAGATAGCTATATTATTTAGTAAAGGTTCAGAAGATAATTTTGACTTTATAAATTGCTTTACTAATATGTCTTAATTTCAATAATAATGCATTTATAATAAATTTAGTAGGCATTATAATAGTAATGAATTGATAATAAGTACATGCGACACAATAATGAAACTAAATTGAGGTTGATTATGTAAGCAACTTGTCAAGTTTGTTTTTAAGCAGGTATGCGGTAGTCTTCATTGAAGTTACGCAAACGTTTCTGCTGACAAGGAAATATTGTAAGAAATAAAGACAACCTACATATAGAATGTATCGAGTCAGCTAATTCAGGTTCATGACTTACAGTATGTCGACATCTGATCACCTAATTGGAATAATAAGTTATTATTAAAATAAGACCTAAATAATTACAATTAAATTGTGAAAAGGAGCAGATAAAATAAGGTTTAATGTCTTAATGGTTATCACGATTGGTTTAAACATGCACTAAAACCAGACGTAAGTGCAAGTTTGAACCAATAAATTATTGAGATTTGCGATAAAATAATGAGTCTAGGAAATTGTATATTTAGTATGTAGAACTACATTTGTTTATAGATCTTTTGTTATATTATTAAGTTTTGTACTTGTGAACTATATCAATAAATCAATATGTCCCTTGCTTCCTACCTTCCACAACTCCCACCCTCTCACTCACGGGAGTCAAACTCGGTTCCATTTGTATTTGTCTCTGACCTGCGAGTGTTGTATCGTCGCAATGTCTCTCTCAAAACAATGTATTTCTACAAAAATGAAAGTTTCAAGTAGGATGTGAGGACGCATTTTTTTGCTGACAATATGATGAGAATATTAAATGTATGATTTGTTCACAAGTATTACGGGGAAAACGGTTGTATAATATAAAACGGCATTATAAGTTACTACATGCTACAGATGAAACATTAAAAGGTTGTGTTATTGGTTGTGTTATTGTTCTTATTCTTATTCTTATTATTATTATTATTATTATTATTATTATTATTATTATTATTATTATTATTATCTCTGTACGTTGATCCTTTTTCAGCAGTTATTGTTCTTATTATTATTATTATTATTATTATTATTTTTATTATTATTATTATCTCTGTACGTTGATCCTTTTTCAGCAGATTTACGAATAATACGCTTAGAACTTCAATTTAAATATCCGAAGCTTCGTTCTTTCGCTTGCTCTGTTGAAGCCATGTTCGCTGCAACTTACGTTTGTGAAAAATTATTTTCAACAATGAAAATAGTAAAAACCAAATTTAGATCACGACTGACAGACAAATACCTTCGTGATCAACTACGACTGGCAGTAAGTGACATAATTCCTGATTTTGAAACTCTGTCGCAGAGACATTCTGAAGACAGTTAATTTTAGCTTGTGATAATGTGTCCTATGTTTTATTGTTCATTTCTTTCTTCGTTACACGTACTAAACATTAGTTTGTAGCCTTGTATTGTATAAAATGTTATTTAAGTGCTTGACGTAAGGAAAATGAAAATACGTTAATAAGTCAGACAGTTGCTTCACTTCCCCTTCGGGTGTCCGCCTCCTGCCATAGGTGCTATGCATGTTGCAGGTTACACAGTGGCTCGGCGCACGATCGTATTTTCGCCTCGTCTGGCATAGGTACACGTTGTTCTTAATTACTATGAGTTGGAAATGGCCATGTAAACTGTTTTTTTGTTTCCTCAAAATCAAACCCATTTTCCAAATAAAGAAACAGAAGTTAACAGTCTAGCACACTTGCCATTTATATTTATAATTTTCAAAATTCGTAAAATATTAGGAGACGTTGAAAATATAAAGAAACGCAACTAAGATAAATTCCAAATTATCACAAATAAAATCAAAATGCACTTCCATACGGACATTTTCTTACCTAATTTATTAAGTTATGCATATCCACCAAAACTGTTTATAACATGCATGCTCTGTCAACAAATTTTTGGTAATAATTTTTTTTTTTTTTTTTCAGTTTTTTTATTTTTCTTGAAGTGTCTTAGGAATCGTACGACTGATCATTGGTCATCTTGACAAAGTTATTTACCAAAATTTTATTCACACAAAGGGCGACACTGTCCAGTTTGTCCACAAGAGTCTTCATTCAGTATTCTTCATATCTGACCTCAGCAATTTAATCTTGCAAATGTTGTGAGCTACGGAGAGCTGTTTTCCACATGTTAAGAAATTTTGAATCCAGCCTTTTGCTAATAATGGCATTGTATGCCCCGCCAGACCAACAGTAAACACTACTGTATCAGTAGGTAATGTTAATTTTCCTCTATCCAAGTCCTTCATAAAGTCATAAGAGGAATCAACTTCTACTTACTTATTTAACTGGAGCAAAATCTGCATGCATCACATTAATTTAAGTAAATTCTATCTAGCTGAAAATCCTCCTAAATATGTCAATATTGGCACAATATCATTTGGAATGACATCCATTTCACAGTCGTGGACCACAATATCCGAAAAACCGCTTAGATCAATATCACTGTCGAGATTTTGTTGAATGGGTATCAATTCTTTTAAGTTTACATCAATATTTTGAGTAGCAAACGGGACAGTATTTTTAAACCTCAATTTTCTTTCATTCTCTAGGATCTGTACGTAAGTAATGTAGTAATTTGCACCCCTTAATTGTCTGCAGGTTCGAAAACAGCTGTCCAAATTATCACTCTGAAATTTGCTTAGCAAAATATAATAAATTCCATATTTCTCAAATAGATATAAATAATTTCAAGGAAAGATTCAAGTGTTGTTTGTACACCTAACTTACTTACTTACAAATGGCTTTTAAGGAACCCGCAGGTTCATTGCCGCCATCACATAAGCCCACCATCGGTCCCTATTCTGTGCAAGATTAATCCAGTCTATATCATCATATCCCACATCCTTCAAATCCATTTTAATATTATCCTCCCATGTACGTCTCGGCCTCCCTGCCCATCTCAAACGTCTTGATTTAATGTTCATAATTATGTCAGGTGAAGAATACAATGCGTGCAGTTCTGCGTTGTGTAACTTTCTCCATTTTCCTGTAACTTAATCCCTTTCAGCACCAAATATTTCCCTAAGAACCTTATTCTCAAACACGCTTAATCTCTGTTCCTCTCTCTAGAAGTGAGAGTCCAAGTTTCACAACTATACCGAACAACCTGTAGGCTTACAGCTATAGGAAAAAAAAATAATTGATGACAAAAATAGGTTATGAATTCGTAGATAGCCTACAGTACACAGAAAAAAATATGACTTCATTAAACACTGAAAACAAACACTAAATTAAACAATGTAATTTCACACGCATAATGTAAGAGAAGAACTTACTGTATTTATGGAAACCAATAAAATAAAGCATCACTGTTGTGTAAGCAGTTACGAATTTCCCGGCAAAAGGTTCCCTACGTGTAACACAGGAGAAAAAATCACTTCATTAAAGACGTAGAACAAACACAGACTTGAACTACGCAATTGCACACACACAATGTGAGAGTAGAACTTGGTGCACTTGTGAAAATAAAGAGAGAAATTAATGTATCACTGTTGTGGAAACCGTTACGAAATTACCGCCAAAACAAGATGATGTTAATCCACACGTGGTAGCATTATTATACTATACAACATAACTGGAAGAAAACTGAAAATTAATAATACGTTAACACTTTTCACTAATTCGTGTCACTAAATATAATCCAGAATATTAATTCCTGTAAGTAAAGCAAACATCTTGCCGCGCTATGTTATACACGTCAATGATGACTCAGGCAGACATAGACTAACACTATCAGCTGATCGAAGTAGAGGTGGGGGAAAAAATAACGTAACGGTTATTTTCAAAACGTAACAGCACCTTGGAATATTACGTTCCAAAATACGCTGTACGAAATACTTGCTGTTACAAAACACTCGTTTCACTTTGGAAATACATTGTGACAACGCCTTTTCCACAGAACGGAACATGTTTGGCAGTATTGAAAACAGTGGCGTCAACTTTTAGGAAACACTGGATGGGCTCAAACATTTGAGGTACTGTATAAGTTAAATAAATGTCATAAGTATAATGATAACACGATAAATTATTGGGTGGGCTCGGATCCCACGAGCGATATAAGTTGGCGCCACTGTTTGAAAGCAGAATTGGGAATTCTTTCGTCGCACTGAAAGAAATGTTGGAATCTTCAGTGAAAGATAAATAATAAATATATTAAGAGTCTCTTTAAAAATGTACGCATTATCTTGAAACTAATGTTACTGAGTATAGGCTTCTATCAAACAATTATTAGCATAATGTCTGTATTAAAGTATAGTAACTACATTGTGAATTTTATCAAGGGAGATGAAAATATATAGATTATGTTTTATTTACAAATATTTTACAATTTTAGTTTCAGTACCAATTCTTGAAATTAAACTAAATTCTGTTGAAACATGACTGTTTGGAGTAACGGTCAGAGCATCTGGCCGCGAAACCAGGTGGCCCGGGTTCGAATCCCGGTCGGGGTAAGTTACCTGGTTGAGGTGTTTTCCGGGGTTTTCCCTCAACCCAATACGAGCAAATGCTGGGTAACTTCCGGTGCTAGACCCCGGACTCATTTCACCGGCATTATCACCTTCATTTCATTCAGACGCTAAATAACCTGAGATGTTAATACAGCGTCGTAAAATAACAAAAAAAAACATGACTATTGTCGAAGTTTTTTATTTACATATATAATTACTCGTATGACGTCATATTGGCGATGATGGTGATAATTTCGTGTGGCGAGAGTGATGAAAACGGCGGAAAAATTGCTATAATTATGATTACGAAAACTGTCGAGCAATACACGAAGTTTCAAGTTGATAAACTAGAGTGCTGCAGTACTGTAACTCCATAAAATTGAACAGAGAAAAAAACTTTATTTTGCTATCATATTCATGGAGTTTCCTTTTCTTAATTAAAGCAGACTTCTTACTTAAAGTCGTTTCTAATCAAAGACCGATGAATATTCTTTTGTGTAAGAAATACTGGAGAGTTAATTAACTAGTCTGGACGTTAACGCAGCTCCGGTAAGGGTTTAGCACACCTCAACGTAGGGGAAGAGAAAGGATGTTAAGATAATATCAGAGATATATTCATGGCAATGCAGCTCTAGTCAATCAAAACAAGCCTTCCTACTCTGATTTATTCCACATTGCTGATTACGCAGCTGCACAGAGATGTAAGAGTCTAGTCTAATTCACAACCACCCACTTAAGAATCATACATCCACCCACCATCAATGATTCAACATCGTAGACATGCACCCACACAGCGATTTTCTCCCTTAGCGGTACGATTAACAAGACAAGTGCCTATACTTCTGTAACGAATAAAAGAACAAGACTTTCTCAGCATACTAGCAGAAATATTCATACACCACATAGAACAGACATACATACTAAACAAAGATAGCAACAAACATGCAGACAACATCATATATTGGCACAGATACGTAGGTGGCATACTAATACTATACAAAGGAAACAAAAGACAGATCCAAAACCTGCATCAACAGATAAACAATATACACCCAAAGCTACGCTACACATTAGAAATTGAAAACAACAAATAAGGTAGGTGTCCGTGATATGGCCATGCTATGGTTTGAGAATTTTTCTAGCTGCCATTTTGAAAAAAAAATGTAAACCACTTTTTTCTTACTCGTTCTCAGTCTAATGGACTTTCTTAAAACAATTTCCTTTCCCCATAAAATAGCTTTAATTGTCCAAAAAGTTCCAAATTCCAAAAGTCTATCTAGTGGCCATATCAGGAACATGTGCACATGATATGGCCACCCTTGTTCCATGTTCTACAAATCGTGATTGTTTTCAGTTTGATAGCGCAGTTGTGCTAAAATTAAATAATTTTGGTGTAAAATGAATAAATATGACACTTAGGCTAATAATCTTTTCTTATAATTCAAAAGTGTAGACAAAACAGGTATTTCCATAAAAAATTAAGTTGTTTTTCTTAAAATACAAAACTTTTGCGTAATCCCAGCTATAAGGTATGTAAATTTGTCAGGTGAAAAAATAAAAGTGAAATGAACTTGATATGGCCATGGTGCATTTGATATGGCCATATCAGGAGCAGGTAAGCTTTCACGAAAATCTTTTGATTATGAACAACTCGTAAAAGATACGCCATCAACGACGACACCAATCAACAGAACATCAAAAACTGAATGGAGTACGATGGTTTTCATGAAACAAGTATTTGAAAAACATGCATAAAACAAAGGAGACTTACCAGACAAAAATACGAAGAGGTCACATGAAAACCGCAAAACAGGCAACTGACGGCATATTGCTCAACCTGACTGGATGGAAAACGATCACGTGACATATCAGGATGTCCTTTCACTGGATGCTGCTTGAATTTAGCGGATTTTTTGGTTAACTAACTCACAATAGGGGGGTGGCCATATCAGGAACATGGCCTTACATAAATTTTCTAGACATCAAAATAACAAAAGTCGACAACAAACACACATTCAAAGTTTACAGAAAACCCAAAACAATAACAACACACATACACAACACATCCAACCACCCAACACAACATGAAGCTGCATTCCGAACAATGGTACACAGACTACTCAACATACCAATGAACCAACAGGATTACAACGAAGAGCTAAACACAATCAAATACATAGCACAAGAAAACGGATACAACCCCAACATAATAGACAACATAATACGTAAGACAAAACATAATCACAAAAACAAGACACAAAAAATACATCACACTAACATACGAAAATAAAAACACACAGAAAATTGCATTCAAGAAATTAAATTACAACATCGCATACAGAACAAATAATACTCTACAAAAACATCTCAACACACAAACAAACAAATACAACAACACAGGCGTATACAAACTCAAATGTAACACCTGCAACAATTTCTACATAGGATAGACGGGCAGATCATTTCAAACACGTTACAAAGAACACATCACAGCCATAACAAAATTACAAAACACTTCTACATATGCAGAACACATCACAAATACTAACCACACCTACAGAGACATCAACACAGACATGGAAATTCTGCACATCCAACCAAAAAGCCAGAAACTAAACACACTAGAACAATACGAAATATACAGACACACAAAAACACATCCAAATGAAATTCTCAACACACAACTCAATTTCAGATCACACACACTCTTTGACTCCACATTACACTACACAAACACACTCCCACAGGAAACAAAACAAAAGGTGCTAAGACCAGCAGCAGCCAGTTCTGAAGAAGGTCAATAACAGACCAAAACATGTTAACCAGGTACGATAAAATTTAACACGAGAAAGACACATAATACATATTACGAAGTGATATAGTGTTAAAAGTTGTGTAATCAAGATGTATAAAAGAACAAGCGGATCAACGAATTAATGAGAAAACGAAGCAGCAGTGGAGAAAAGAAGTGAGAACGAACATAATAGGCCTACTGTCCGACTGAGTGGTTATGTCGCAGGTTCGTCGAAACGAGAAAATTCACATGACAGTTACTCACATAACGGGGTCCTTTTTGTTCTTTTAATCAGCTGTATAATGATGAGAGAGAGATGGAACGGAGAAAAATTCTCTCCGGCGCCGGGATTTGAACCCGGGTTTTCAGCTCTCCGTGCTGATGCTTTAACCACTAAGCCACGCCGGATACAATCCCGACACCGTTGAGAATCGTCTCAGATTAAGCTCCATCTCTTGGGTTCCCTCTGGTGGCCGCCCTCTGCACTACGTCATAGATGTCTATGCACGCAGGACCGAAGTCCATACATGTGTAGAGGTGCACTCAGATGAGTGACTGGTTGGCCGGGGTCCGACGGTATGGGCGCCGTCTTTAAATCACAAAGTGATTTATTACGCATATCATATTTATTTTGATGTACCGAAGTACATATGATATTTCCATGCAGATATTCTGCTTTCTCAGATGATGAGATTTAAAGACGGCGCCCATACCGTCGGACCCCGGCCAACCAGTCACTCATCTGAGTGCACCTCTACACATGTATGGACTTCGGTCCTGCGTGCATAGATATCTATGACGTAGTGCAGAGGGCGGCCACCAGAGGGAACCCAAGAGATGGAGCTTAATCTGAGACGATTCTCAACGGTGTCGGGATTGTATCCGGCGTGGCTTAGTGGTTAAAGCATCAGCACGGAGAGCTGAAAACCCGGGTTCAAATCCCGGCGCCGGAGAGAATTTTTCTCCGTTCCATCTCTCTCTCATCATCTGAGAAAGCAGAATATCTGCATGGAAATATCATATGTACCTCGGTACATCAAAATAAAGCTGTATAATATTACGTAGAACGCCAATTCAGTGCAGAAAATATTTTCAGGACAGAGTTTAACAGCCCAGTCTTTAGCATTTGCAGAGGGATCGGCAGAAACGGGTGGACAGTAAGAAAACCGAATTGACGAAAAACGAACCAAGAAAAAAACGAAACCGATGTAACCAGAGAACGAAAAGCGGATAAAAATCAATTAGGCCTAACAAGAGAAAGAACGGACGAATAAAAATATCAACTTACGAAAAAAAAACTGATAATAGAACGAAGCCGAAATCAATCTGACGAGAGAAAGAAATCGAGCTAACTCACGAGAGAAAGAAACCGATCTGACGAGATCAAGAAAGCGAGCAGGAGGATCAAGTTAAATTCTATGAATAAATGGTGGTTGTATTCGTAACTTAAGGGAAACGTACGGAAGAACATGATTGTTCGCGCAAAAAATCACGATAACATTCCAATTCTTAGCTGTGTACGAATATGTTTCATTCAATATAAAAAAACTATAGTGTTAAGAAATAATATAGATGGCTGTAATTTCACTAAAGGGTTGTGCTTTTATTTGTATGCTACAAAACTGAGAAGTGCTTTTCTCTCTCCCTCTGAGGCCGGGAGGGGAACATCCCTGTGCACCGCGACCTGAGGTCTATTGTGCGCCCCTGGAATGAATTGCAAGGCCACCGACCGCACCCACGCCGAACCGACCTAACCGCTAACACCCTGACGACCAGTCTCGCCACCCCTCCAAGTCTGTATACCATTCCACTTCCAACAGCCCCCCACATTCCCCCCTCAAACGGTCTGAGGTGTAAACCACCCCTCCCGTCTCCTCAACGGTCTGAGGTGAAAACCTCTCTCCCGCCGGGAGAGGAGTGGGTTCCACTGCTGGTCACCAGCTATCACGCTTGACATTCCCATGGAGACCGGCCGAGAGTGTCAGCAGCTTCGGAGGGCCTCCGCAGGAGCGATCTGAAAACCAAGGAAGACAACCGGAATGATGAGGGAGGAAAGGAAGTGGCGAGACTCATAAAGTTACCTGATATTCATCCATAGGAGTGAGGAAAAACCCCGAAAAACCTCATCCAGACAACTCGTCCCAAGCGGAGAATCGAACCCTGGCCCGTTGGGTTCGGTAGCGAAGACGCTATTACGAGACCAAAGCGGTGGACAGAGAAGTTCTTATAATTATGTTTTGTGCTGGAGTAGGGTAGGTACATGTTTGGGGGGTGGAAATCATTTTATTTTCTGTTCCACGATGTTTGTTGGATGGCGAAAATATTTCCTGTAGGTACAAGGTCATTATCTGGCTATTCAAAATGTTTTCGTGAATTATTCAAATTTTTTAATGTTAGCATTAATACCATATTACACAATACAGTATTTTCATAATAAAAGGACCTTTAATAATAAATTACCTGTTTTAAATCTTCCGCTTAATACCTTAAAAGCAACGTTATTCTTATAATCTATTTTATTTAAATTGCTTTTTTATTTATAATGTTGTGAACGGAAACGGAACCAAGTACTTATCTTGTAATTTAGTCGGCCTGGTTGGCGGAGTTGGTATAGCACTGGCTTTCTGTGCCCGAGGTTGCGGGTTCGATCCCGGGTGAGGTCGATGGCATTTAAGTGTGCTTAAATGCAACAGGCTAATGTAGTAGATTTACTGACATGTAAAAGAACTCCTGCGGAACAAAATTCCAGCACATCGGCGACGCTGATATAACCTCGGCAGTTGCGAGCATCGTTAAATAAAACATAACTTTAACTTCTTGTAATTTAACAACTCTCGACATGTCTTACCTTCAACAGTTTTATTCAGCAAGAGTAAATAATATAGTATTTGACTTTTTAGAGCCTTCATTGACATTTAATTTTCGATGCTGATTTCTCTTTCAATTTTGCAATAATTTTTCTCGATAAGGAGATTGAATCGAACTTCCTTCTGAAGGCCAAACATTTTTAATGGCACTTGTAATATATTTTGTAATGTAACGCTTTTTTAAATGGACGACATCCTGACATTTCATAATGAGAAGTGCCTCTGAATAATTCTCCTAATTGAGCAGTCCGTTGCCTGCAATATTTTCATAGTCATGATGTTTATTGTAATAATATTTATGCTAAACGGTTAGCGCGTCTGGCCGCGAAACCAGGTGGCCCGGGTTCGGTTCCCAGCCGGGGCAAGTTACCTGGTTGAGGTTTTTTCCGGGGTTTTCCCTCAACCCAGTATGAGCAAATGCTGGGTAACTTTCGGTGCTGGACGTCGGACTCATTTCAGTAGAATTATCATCTTCATCTCATTCAGACGCTAAATAACCTAAGGTGTTGATAAAGCGTGATAAAATAGCCTACTAAAATAAAAAATTCATGTTAAACTTCAAGACTTGTAGTAATTGTTGGCATAATTGTTTACGTGAATGGCAAAATTCAAGATCGAAATACATTTAAATGTTGATATATTCAAGTCTGCAGCCCTGGACGCTCGCAGTACAATGACTTTTCAGCAGATACGCTGAGAATGTTGTGGCATATTACTGCAGCATCATTCCTCTGCCGTAGAGTTTTCTCCGCTATTAATGCCATTTTTTTATTGTTTGTTTTAGGCGCAGTCCTGCTGCAGTACTGACCTCTCGCCAAGTAAGTTTAATATTTTTATCTATTAGCCTATCTGATGCAGGAAGCCTAAACAATTATCTTACAGCTAAGTTCACTATTAATATGAAAAAATTTCAATAACAGCTCTATTTCCATATGTTGTTTTCTTCTTTATCCAGATTGAAACGTAAATATTGTCATTAATTTCAGGGAATTATTCTTATCGGTACTTCAAACAAAATAATTTAATACAATTTTACTCATTTTTGTTTCTTTTTCAAGATAAAATTTGTTTTACAAGAAAAACGTCGTAGCGTGATTTGCGAAAGTCATTGATTTAATTTCCAATATGCTCACTCTATTTTAGAGATCGGTGTATTATGACAATAAATTATTGAAAGAATTTTAGTTTTGTCCTTTAAATATGCAGAAATTTGATCCGAACAATTTTACTTTTCGTTTTGCAAAGATATTTTGTGCGAGATCGTGCGTATTTGCTTGTTTTCCGCACAGAACCAATACGCGGTAAGTGTGAAATACCACATTCAGTATTCCCAACGTAACACACGTAACAATTTCCCTCTTCTTACCGCTTAAGCGCGACTTTCATTTTACTGCTTTAGGATTTTAACATATTATTTTTAGAGACGTTTAACATAGTAATAATTATAAATTGGAAACTTACCACTGCAATTGCACCTAAATTGCAATGGTAATTATTGTTTTTAAATATTTGCAAAAATTAAGTAAAGTCTACTACTCCACGAAACATTGCATTCCTGATACAAGTAACATTAAGGAAGCCGTGAAAAAATCAACAAGATTCCAGATGCCGATGTTATTCCTGCAATATGTCATATAAATAATATTGTTAAAATATTAAAATGAAAAATAAATCATTACATAACCTTACCGTTTGTTTTAAGTTCGCATTTATAGACTGGGGGAAAAAAAGACAGGCGTATATCACGGCCTGCTGGAGTATAGTAAACACAGAAAACATTTTATAGCAACAATGTTGAAGAAAGATATTTTGGTGTTCCGAAGTTGGCGTCATTAAACAGAAACCAACATGGAGATTTCATTGCAACTAATTATAAATTCGTCTTTCAGGTATGTAATAAACGATCTTCGCACAAAATAATGTACGATACACGAGCGGTATGTTTGTTTTCATGTTCGCGGAAATTAAAAAAGCTCAACTACGTTTCGCTTTTTCAATCTTTTCCTCGAACATGAAAACATCAACATACCGCTCTTGTAACGTATATTACTATTACAATGCTACATTTGTTCGGATCAAATATTTGCACATTTAAAGAACAAAACTGAAATTCTTTCAATCATCCATTTTCGTAATATACCGCTCTCTTAAACAGACTGAGCATATTGGGTATTATATCAATGACTTCCCCAAAACAGCTATAAAATATCTCACATAAAACAATTTTTATCTCAAAAAGAAACCAAAAACGAGCACAATTGTATTAAATTTTTTGTTTCAGATATCGCAAAGAATAATCCCCTGAAATTAATTACAATGCTTACGGTTCACCCTATATATGAAGCATCTTCTGTCAGTGTGTTACTTCGCATTCTCATTATACGTAAGGTATAGTGACAGTATTGTATTAAAAATTATTTGCTGACTCTTATTGAATTACAAGTTTCCATTACATTTTATGTCTTAGCAGTTTCTTGCATGTAGTCCAACTTACTGTTCCACTGTCCGTGTGTGTTCAGAATGTTACCGTAACACTTGTATTTCATTCATAGTAAAGAGAAAGGATATAGGATGCACAAAAATTATAATGATTTATTGCGAATAACCTCAAATTAATTGAAGTCCTTATGCAAACATTAGACTCTAGATCATATATGTAACACATATATGACATATATCTCCCTGAGCACGAGTTTTTTACTCCTTCAGGGAAGAACTAAAATTGTATTTCTGTCAATGTTATTTTATTAAGATGAATGCTAACGTAGCACCAGTGAGAAGTCTTCATGGGAGATCCTTGGACGGTTTCCGTTGCAGATACTGCAACGAGATTGAAACCTTAGCACACGTCCTAGGATCCTGTCAGCATGGAGAACTCCTGAGAAATTCCCGCCATCATAACATCCGAAAACTAATAGCACAAGCCCTTAGAAACAAATCCTTCGAGGTCCATGAAGAGGTGCACTGCGTTGCGTCTGAAGGCGGCGGAATTAGAAGAGCGGACATCGTGGCTCTAGACAAGACTAATAGTAAAGGCTTTATACTGGACCCAACTGTTAGATTTGAGATGAGCCAGACCCAACCATCCGAGGTCAACAAAGAAAAACAACAAATTTATGAGCCTACTATTCCGTATTTTCGAGAAAAATATCAGATGGAAGGCACCTGGGAAGTACATGGTTTAATGATCGGAGCGAGGGGCACCATCCCACGATCAACTGTAAACACTATCAAAACATTTGGAATCCATGACATCATTCCAAAAATAATTACTTCAACCATTAAAGGGTCTGTGGCAATTCTGAAAAATCATTTATACGGAATATCATAATACCCCCCTTTTCTATTCGTTAGTGTGTGATTGTTACAAATATATGTACAAATTTATTATTTCTTAAACTTAAGCTCCTAGTTCACATTTAAATTTGGCTCATCTATCTTACTGTAATCATTACTATTCTTATATGTGTGTTATTCTGTGTTTTTGGCAACCCAGGATGCCTGGGCAGACTATTTCTTGAAATAAATTATATATACAATAAACAATAAACATAGGTCATCGCTATATTAAAATCGTTTGCACTTTGAAGAGAACAATCGCCAGGATCGCCACCCGTCCGCCGTAAACGAACACGAGATGGCAGTACAGTCGCTAATGTAATTCAAATAGGAATTATGACGTAACTCCTTATGTAACAAGTAGATGGCAGCGTAGTAAACTTGACAAAAGTTGTTAACGTCAAAGCATATAAGGCCGACCTATCTGTTATGATCTAGGATTAGACGAAACACTAATTTATTCAACGCCGGGTCTAAATTCTTTCTGTTTGAATTAAAACGATTATATAACTCGTAACCTACACGTATTGTATTCTTCACCTGACATAATTAGGAACATTAAATCCAGACGTTTGAGATGGGCAGGTCATGTAGCATGTATGGGCAAATCCAGGAATGCATATAGAGTATTAGTTTGGAGGCCGGAGGGAAAAAGATCTTTTGGGAGGCCGAGACGTAGATGGCAAGATAATATTAAAATGGATTTGAGGGAGGTAGGATATGATGATAGAGACTGGATTAATCTTGCTCAGGATAGGGACCAATGGCGGGCTTATGTGAGGGCGGCAATGAACTTCCGGGTTTCTTAAAAGCCAGTAAGTAAGTACATAACACGTAACACAAAATTACGCAATATAAATCACTAGAGTATACAATTAGGAGATTCCCGTTATATATAGCACTACACTTTGATATCGAATGACTTAAATATAATGAACAACTGCGAGAAAATAGCAGCAGAAGCCTTCCAGGAATTGAGAGATGGAATTGAAGCGCCAAGCAAACCTCTGGAAACCAAAGAAATAACAACTCTCAGAAACATAAGGAAACCAAGCCAATAATTGGAAATGGAATCCATAAACATTGATGGTATTTGTAAATTGAAGTAGCTAGGATCATGGCTCACATATGATTATAGCGAAATGGAAGATATAAGGAAGGAAGTACATTTTTCATACAAAAGTATGCTTCTCTTTCAATCCTATAATGAAGTCAAGAAACATACATCGTAAGTTAAAATTAGTATATAGAGCGTTTAAAACGCATCCAATGCTTTGAGGGGTAATATTACTGGGTGTTCAGTTCAAAATGTGTCTTGGCTCGCTGTATGCCGTCATGTGGCTAGTTGATGAGCCTAGAGAATTCAATCTTCCTACACTTCCGTAGAGGTGTATAACCTAAGAGGCAGAGAAGATGACTAGCAAGTACGGCGTTCATTCTGAAGAGTACGTACCGATACGTACGATAACGCCGGTAGTGGCAGGAATGTGAACTGTTTGGAAATGCGTACTGTTGGGATATGGGGAGAGGGTTAAGACGACTACTTACGTATTTGTTGACATTACTAACTTCGACGGTCAACATGGACACGGAGCATTTGATTTGTGTTGTGGAATGTTACCGTACGCAACCGATGATAACAAATACCCTGCGTACGACTTGCCGGCGCAAAACACAGTTCGAAAGAGGTTATGGTAGCACACAGACCGTACAGACCACCATCTGTTGCTACGACGTTCAAGTTATACCGTACACGTTCTCAAGTTTAGATTGAAGAACGCCTTAAATAATAGGCAACTTCTCTAACATATCAGCTGAAACTCGCTTCAAATCGGTGACCCAACAACAGTGACGTCATGACACACTTTGAAATGAACACCCAGTATTCACGAAACAAGAAACAAAAATATAATAAACGTTAGATTTAAAATTAATATATTCTGAGACATGAGTACTTGTTAATCAATATCGTATGACATGCTAAATATGATTTTCATTAAAAAAAGATAATTTAATATACTGAGTGGTGGTAGTATTCATCAAAACAATACAAAGAATTAGTGTCTCAAAATACTGAATGTTTTTAGCATCCTGTATATGCAAGTTAGGTACTGGAGGGGTTAGCTGCAAGAAGGGCGTAACTCAGAAGACATAGTTTTGAGATAATCAACAAAAACTATCTGTACCCTGCATCTCTTGCTAGAATATGACATTATTCATGTACTTATATTGTAGGGCAGCGGTGACGAAAACTCGAGCTGCAGTGATTACATACGACAGACAGCCTATGAATTAAGGAGACGGAGGAAAGGTACTTGGCATGAAAACTACAACCAGTGGCGGTTCCTGTACTAACATCTTGATCAATCCCGCGGATAAAAATCTTAAGCTACGCTGTATCAGTAATGTCACTGCTGTCATCAAGAGCCAGTCAATAATATACGAGTTTTCTTGCTTCATTTGTTTTTAACATTCCTCTTCAATACAATAGGAATTTTCTAAATTCTTCTCTCGATACTTGGTCGAGAAATTCGTAGTTTTTCAAAATTAAAAACTTTTTATGGTCAAGTTATTTAAACTATTTTAATCATTACTCTTTTGAGAAATTCTGTTTATTAAAAGGCTTTAGAGTACGAGATATTTCAAACCCCATTAGGTAGCTGACTTCCTTATATTTATTTATCTCATCTTTCTCTTCCTGACTATGATGTAAGACATGCCAATTCCTGGCGTTTAACAGTTCGTTGGCACATAATATTGAATCAATTATTCTACAATATTATTATTAAATGAATAACTAATAGTTACTCTCAACTAAAGATGAAGAAGATTAAAATTGATATAAAACCTAATAATTTTATTTTTCTAGGGAGAATCAATATTCATTCACGTACAGAAGAACTATAGAAACACACACTTAGTGGATAATAATAATAATAATAATAATAATAAAAATACATTATTCAGCGTGGCAATTAATGTTTCTATATATTCCTAATTGAACCTTTGAGCAAAGTAAACATATTACATGCCGACAGAATAAGAAAAAAATTCTCCTCATTCTTTACGAAACTACCTTTTGATGCATATAGAAACAGTTTGTAGAGTGACATGTTACCGCCACTGCTTGCCTTCAGTACGTGAATGAAACACACAGCAATGTACAGGAAACTCCTCGTACCCGTTTGAATGTCTGTGATTACACGATGTAATCACGACACCCGCTTTGGTCACCGCTGTTGTAGGGTAATACGTTCTCTTGTAGTTGCAATGAGTTCCATGGTTAATGTTTTAATAATGTACGAGAATAAAACATTCATTTTTTTAAATTACGCCCATCTTCCATAGAAGAGTGTTGAAAATACTGCATTACTGTTAACGTTTCTATATTTCTATAGGAAAGGCTAGTTATAGGTCTATACTACAATAATGAAGATAATTACAATGTATGTTCTACAAAAAATAAATATATAATATGTTCGTTTACTAAGTAGTTATAATAACATTAAAAATAATTAATCTCACTTATTTCATTTTATCATTTTAACTGAAACTGCCTGGAATATAGGCTTACAAACACTATACCACTTTAAGTGATGTAATAATCTAACATAAACAACATCTAGAATTTGTGAGGCCTATTGGAGTGTTCGGCTCTCATATCTGTCATTATAGTATCACCTAGTTTCACTACATTTTGTACAGTTATCACTCGTTTCTTAGATCTTTTAAACAATGACAGAATAAAGGGCTTGCATAAAAATTCTTCTCGGACATGATACTCTATACCCAAGAACATTCTAGGTGCTGTGGTTTTACAGTTGTTTGACATTGCTTAATGGTCCTCCTCTCCAAATATCCCATAAGAAATTTATCCTGTTGGTTTTTGATTCCATTTTCCCAAAATCCTCAATGGAAAATGGCTTGTTCCTCTGTAGACATTTCATATTTCTTCTGGTAGCAACTGGCTTAAATATTTTGCTGCTAACTTGTCAGAAATATGATCGTTCCTAAATGGCTGACTGCTAGCCTGGATCTAATTATATTTTATAGCACTGCATACACGTATATCACTAGTACCTTACATTCATTCTCCATTGACAAAATAAATAGTAATACTGTATTCGTTTCAGCATTTTTCCTGACCTATTTGTGTAAGCTTTGCAGTAATTTCGTCGTGGCTTACTAGATTATTCTTTCATAGTTTCATAGTTTGTTTCCGTTTTCTACCTTTCCGTATGTAATTCATTTTCACTGATACTTTCAACATCAGAAATGTTATATTCGCTTCCATTAAGTGAAAGATAGGATAGATCAGAAATTCATCAGACAACGCGAACACTCTTGCAGTTACCTTCGCCGGTCCTCGAACCACAGTAGTGAGATGGAAGACGGACGCAATTCAATATAACCTCTCTATTGCAATCTAATGGGAGTAGGGGCATAATATTGTGGTGGTTGGTAGAAACGCCGCCAAAAACGCATATAGCCATTTTACGAATAAACGCCGTAACTCGAATTACGCCCTCCTTCCAGCCAACCCGTCAATTATCATTTACTATGGCAGGAAAACCTGGACTCTTACCAAACAAGCTACAAACGTTTTTTGTTTAGTTTTTTAACTGCGCTATATCAACTTCTGGGTCATTTAGCGTTGATGGAAATGGTGATAGTGGAATGGTGTTTAGCAAGATGAGGCCGTGGATCCGCCATAGATTATCTATTTACCTTATGATTGGTGAAAACCTCGGAAAAAACCCAACCAGTTAATCAGTCAGATGCTTGTGTTGAGAGTCCGCCACTGGGATCCGAACGGAGTGCTCTATATTCCTCTATTGATATTACGTCTTTTGTATTGCGGCTTGCTTTCAGTGATGTCATCGTGAATACAAATTTGCCGATGGCTGATCTATTCCAATAAATATTTTTATGAAACTGTATTCTCTTACTGTAAACGGCTCCAGGGAAACTTAGTTTCTGGACGGCCCTCGTAATTGCGCTCGAGTGGCCAAAATTTATATAATTTTCGTTATTATTATTAACATAGTGAAAGAAAAAAGTTAACTTTTGTTTTTGCCTCCATAAGAATATTTGCTTGTTAGACATTATCAATTTAATTCATGCACTAGCAATGCTGCCCGCAGTAACACGTGCGTGAATAACCAAATCTACTTCCGGCTTGTAGGTTCATAGCAGATAGTAAAATCATGATGTAATGGAAAATATCAATATGGTTTTATATCTATTTCACAACATACAAGTTTCCCCTTTTGTATCATCGTAGAATAACAGAAGACGTTTACAACGCAACTCGTGTGTCAAACTCGTAAAAAAATAGCCCCGTGAAATCCACTTCTTTACGTCTGTTGCCTTGGAAACTAAATATGAGAGCTGTGAGAAGCGGCGATTGCTTCTGGGACAACCTGAAGTTTACCCAGAAACAAAAAGTTCCACGAAAACAGGTCGATGTCAGGCTTGCTATCTGCTAGAACAGACATAGTGGGTCATTTTGTGAGAATATGACCAATCACGAGGCAAGAAACAACTTCGAAATGCACCGTTATTCCAAAAGGAGAAGGATAGGCATAAAAACCTGTGACCTAGTAAAAATGATACAGAGTGCTTCAAATCTACGATCAACGTCTCTGCTGTTATGTTAAGACTTTTCTTAATTTACACAGCGATCTTGAGCGATGGTTGATTCAAGAGAAATTTGTTTTCTAAATTGTAATTATCTTGAATTCTTTAGCATTAATTCCAAATTAAAGCAATGGTCAACCGGCAAACCGGCAGACAACCCAGTCAGTACCGAGATCCCTTTCAAGGACAGAAGGACGCCTGTAATTAATTTTTTTTTCAATCTTCACTTTCTCATTGCAAAATGTATGCTTAACAAAAACAGTCTTAGGCCCGTAACACACTTGAAGAGTTTTCGCTAGCGAGAAATGTGTTGCGAGAAAGAGGCGAAGAGCCTTCCTCCACACACTTGGCGAGTTCTCGCTATCACAGATCACATCTCGATAAGATCTATGCACTGCCTTCATGCAGGAAGCATTTTTCTGATTACTGTATAGTAATCACTCGTTGGGGGATATATTATAGGTTATGTATTTACGTATATTGTCGTACTTAAATATATAACCTGTAAGTATATTGTCGTACTTTACAAATTACGTACGAACGCTATGTTGATTCTGAGTATTCAGATGATGAGGAAGTGGAGTTTGAAAATCACAGGTCCAGTTTTGGACACTGGTTTCGATTTGAATGATGATACGTTTAGGCATTATTTCAGGTTGAATGGACCACAGTTTTTTGCCATTCATGATATGATAGAGGATTCTTTGCTATGTTCCGATAAAAATTATGTAAACTGTTAAACTGTAAATACAATACGATACAATACAAGACATATAGATACATTATTTCAAATGTTTAATTAATACTATTAAATCTCATCAAAATAAAACAGGCCTATAGCCCTATTTATTTTCAGATAATCTGATATTTGTCTCCAGATTTCTTCTTTAAGTTTCGTGTTTTTATAGTTTTCATCCCGTATATCATATAAATAGGCCTACGGGTGATATCGTACAAGTTCGATAAGTTTCTGACTGCAATTATCAGCCATCTTTCCTCATTTTCAAATAAAAACAATACAATTCATCGCCACCTGTGATATCTTTTTCTACATTCAATCGTCATAAAGAGTATAAATGTCAAACATCTTTGATAAATGTGTCAAGAAAATTCGCTGAGCTACCGATTCCAGCGAGAAACCCGCGCGAGGTTTTTGCTTTGAGCGAGAATCTCTTCCAGTGTGTGTACGTCCATTTGAATCCAAGTTATCAATTTTTTTAATTTTCTCGCAACACATTTCTCTCTGGCGAAAACTCTGCAAATGTGTTACGGGCCTTACGGAAGTTTTCTTTGGTGTAATTGAGGTAACTTCCATTTCATAGCAGCCTTAAAAGAAGGAAGGGAAGTCTTTCCTTTTTCTTAGGAAATTATGTTATTACCATTGAACAGAAATTAATATTATGCCATCGTAAAATTTACATATCAAAATTTAACGGCACACAAGCGAATTCTAACAACTTGAGACAGGTAGGACTGAAGATACTGCGTTGCGGTAAGGCAGCATTCGAATTTGTGTTATGTCTGGAAACAATCACTGAACTGACTGGCGTAAATTCAGTAAGTGTGAAGTGGGTCCGCCTCCTTGGTCTTGAGGTAGCGTGCTGGACTCCTGATCAAGGTGACCGGGGTTCGATTCCCAGTCGTGAAATCGGGGGATTTAATTCGGACCTCTTCACGGAGACTGGACATCTGTCCATTGTCCAAGTGTGTGTGGTGTCTCGCAGTGGCCCCAGGGTACTCTGACCCAGTAAACGGGGAGTCCTGCAGTGTGTGCGTGTGTTCAGTAGAGTTGTGGGTCTAGGTACAATAAGCCTTAGGCTGCGGTGCCGAAATTAGTTTAAAATAAACTGAAGTGGGTGCAAGAGTATTGTGAAATTTCAGTCAAAAAATTAAAAAGTTGGAAATTGATCAAAGGTAAGATTTATAGATCTAACATGACCCTTATGATATCTAACAATAAGTGTACCAAAACAGAATAAATTGATAAATGTATTCGGAACGAAGACAATATTTACTGCAAAAACAATCCTAGCAACTGACATAAGAACTGTTTATGAAAGGATCAGACAAAAATAAAATCGAACAATTATTTACAGTATCAAACTTGACAGGCACACAACTAATTGCAACAGTGAAACATCTCACTGGATACACTCCTACAACAATGTACAATATCGGAATAAAGATTGTTGGGGTAATAAGGGGAAAGAGCCTAATACATATTGTTGTTGTTAGTCAACTATCCGAAGACAGGTTTGAGCCTCACAAATGATACCAATACGGCATCACTCATGAGGCAACTAAACCAGGAGATAATGGGGTAGGTTGGCCAGTTCCTTTCCCCCTCCATTGTATATATCGCTGACTACTAACATATTTCGTCAATCAGACTTCAGATGTATACAAACAATTGTTCTTCCTCTGACACATATCGTCAAGAGAGATGTACAATAAGATGTACAGATACGGAAATAAAATTTGAAACTCCCTTACTGTATAAGTTTCACTTACAACACACTGCTCATGTGCAGTAAATAAGAGCTCCTGTATATATGAGTCGTTCAGAGCAGAAGTGGTGTAAGTCAAAAATGGGTAATGAGGGTTAAAGCAAACATTCTGTAAAATAAAGCGCAAAGTAGCAATTAATATTCAATTTACTTAAACTATTTGTAGTCAGCGGATAGCAAGAAGGACATATTAATTGCTACTTTGCGCTGTATTTTACAGAATTTTTACTTTAAACCTCGTTACCCAATTTTGACTTACACCACTTTTGCTCTGAACGGCTCATATGCTACTTGTGGACAGTCGTGTGAAATTGTTGCCTACATACAGGTGACTCCCATCAAGACTCGCTCCAAATTTTAATTCCGTATCTGTACATATCAGCCAGAACCTCAATCAGAGGTACCAATTCATGTTACGCAACTGTACTCTATAGCTTCAGCTCGCAGGCGCGAGGTGGTGCGATTCATTCAGTGATTACAGTAGAAGTGGATTCTATTAGCCAGCATGCAATCGAGGAGCTGTGTTCAGTTGTTAATAACATGGAAGTCAGAGATGAATGTGCTGAGGTACTTAGGATAAGCACAATAAATTTATAAGTTGCAGTGTATCCGGAGCTGGACAGCAAGCAGGTCTGGTGTACAAACATTATTAATTAAAAATATATAGGTAAAGTAGCAACTAAGACATTCACACTGTCCTGTTAATAGATGGTAAGTCCAACAGTTGCCGTCTATGAAAGTAGGCCTACCTATGGACATAGTTGAATTACCTAGAGATGCCGGAAAAAACATGAAGACGGTTGTTATGGTCCTGACCGCGATACATGCAGATCCAACTTGTGTCCATTAATGTTACGTTTAAATATAATAGCAATGAAAATACAGATAAAAGTAATAATGATATAAATAACGATAATAATAAATGCATTAACAATAATAGTAATGCGTACTAAACATTTTAAAAGTACCTAATAATAATAACAATAATAATAATAATAATAATAATAATACTTACTTACTGGCTTATAAGGAACCCGGACGTACATTTCTGCCCTCACATAAGGCCGCCATTGGTCCCTATCCTGAGCCAGATTAATCCAGTCTCTATCATCATATCCCACCTCCCTCAAATCCATTTCAATATTACATTCCCATCTACGTCTCGGCCTCCCTAAAGGTCGTTTTCCCTCCGGCCTCCCAACTAACACTCTATATGCATTTCTGTATTCGCCCATACGTGCTACATGCCCTGCCCATCTCAAACGTCTGGATTTAATGTTCCTAATTATGTCAGGTGAAGAATGCAATGCTTGCAGTTCTGTGTTGTGTAACTTACTCAATTCTCCTGAAACTTCATCCCTCTTAGCCCAAATATTTTCCTAAGAACCTTATTCTCAAATACCCTTAACCCATGTTCCTCTCTCAAAGTGAGAGTCCAAGTTTCAGAACCATAAAGAACAACCGGTAATATAACTGTTTTATAAATTCTAACTTTAAGATTTTTTGACAGCAGACTGCATGATAAAAGCTTCTCAACCGAATAATAACAGGCATTTCCCATATTTATTCTGTGTTTAATTTCCTCCCTAGTATCATTTATATTTATTACTGTTGCTCCAAGATATTTGAACTTCTCCACCTCTTCAAAAGATAAATTTCCAATTTTTATATTTCCAATATTCTCGTCACGAGACAATCATATACTTTGTTTTTTTTTTTTTCGGGATTTACTTCCAATCCGATCGCTTTACTTGCTTCCAGTAAAATTCCCGTGTTTTCCCTAATCGTTTGTGGATTTTCTCCTAACATATTCACGTCATCCGCATAGACAAGAAGCTGATGTAACCCGTTCAATTCCAAACCCTCTCTGTTATCCTGGACTTTCCTAATGGCATACTCTAGAGCAAAATTAAAAAGTAAAGGTGATAATGCATCTCCTTGCTTTAGCCCACAGTGAATTGGAAACGCATCTGACAGGAACTTACATATACGAACTCTGCTGGACGTTTCACTGAGACACATTTTAATTAATCGAACTGATTTCTTTGGAATACCAAATTCAATAAGAATATCATATAAAACTTCTCTCTTAACTGAGACATATGCCTTTTTGAAATCTATGAATAACTACCCTTATACTCCCATTTTTTCTCCATTATCTGCCGAATACAAAATATCTTATAAATAGTTGATCTATTACGCCTAAAACCGCACTGATGATCCCCAATAATTTCATCTACATATGGAGTTAATCTTCTCAAAAGAATATTGGACAAAATTTTGTACGACGTCAACAAAAGTGATATTCTTCGAAAGTTACTACAGTTAGTCTTGTCCCCCTTCTTAAAGATAGGTACGCCTATGCTTATGGACCCCTTCCATTGTTCTGGTACAATAGCAAGTACAAGCTTATTTTCGTTAGATAATGCGCTTCCACCCTCTTGTTTTAATTCTGCTGGAATTTGATCGATACCTGGAGACTTATAATTTTTCAGATTTTCTATCGCAATTTCGACTTCAGAAAGTGTGGGTTCGGGTATAAATGGCTCAGCAGTTTGTATTTCAATTTCTTCCCGATCATTTCTATTTGGCATATGTATATTTAGTAGTTGTCCAAAATAGTTTTTCCATCTGTTCAGGATTGAATGAGCGTCTGCAAGCAAGTCATCATTCTCATCCTTGATCACGTTTACGCTTGCCTGATATCAATTTTTAAATTCCTTTATGCCCTTATATAAATCTCTAATGTGTTTATTTTTATTATTTGTTTCTACCTCATTCAGTTTTTTCCTTCAAGTAATCTCTCTTCTTGTTCCTAATTGTACGATTTGCTTCCCGCCTTTCATTGAAATAATTATCTCTATTCGCCTCAACTGGATCCTGTAAGAATTTCAATTTTGCCTGTTTCCTTCTTAGTAATAATAATAATAATAATAATAATAATAATAATAATAATAATAATAATAATAATAAGGGTTACTGAGATATAAACCAATGGCATTCAGATGTAGCACCCATTTTCTCTCTATTATTAGCAGCCTCTTTTCTAGAGAATGAACAGCATATCATTTGTCGGAATATTTTCCAATTTTTTCAAACTTCACAATGACTACGAATATCAGGGTCCGTATCTCAATGTTCTGAACTTTCTCAGTGCACTGCAACAATTATTGCTCATTCATACTAACAATGAATAAGGCATATTCGTGTCGTAGACGAAAAACTATCATTTTCTACTATTAATTTGTGTCAGAATAGCTAGAATTGCTGTTTTATTTCTTTCATTTGCCATAGCAACACCAGAGCATGAATCCATGTGTATATAAATAAAATTAATATCGTTAATGGCTATTTGCTGACTACGGTATAAGAGCAAATAATATCATCTCCAAGGAAAATATTATTACTATTTTTTTTTATTTTATGAGGCTCAAGCAGCAGCCTTTATAAGTGACTTAGATTACAAATCCAGAGGACTAGGATTTCAAAAATCCCAATAAAAGTCTATCACCTATACGAATTTCTTAGATATTGTATTAAGCGGTAATCTTGCACCTTTCTGGCACAGACACCAGGTAGTTCTGCTACATTTGACTAACGTTGGTACATAAGAGAGGACCTCATTTTCAAAACGTCTCTCGTCCACCAGATAACGAAAATTAGCTTCTTGTGCCCATGCATTCTTAAAATATAACTCATCATACAACTGTTATTATTTGGCTTCAGAACGCCCTCTAAACTGCTAAAATCGTGCGTTAAAAATGATTATTTGAATACAATTGACTCTTGTCCACAACAAAATTGGGACAAAATATTCAAAATATTAGTTGCAATCAAAGAGTCTCATGCTCCCATTTTATTTTAAATGCACCAACCTTTTCGGCTTCATAATGTCTCTTGCGTAGCTGATATAAAATTTTAGGCCCAAAAACGTTTTTCGTGATTTCCCAGAAAGTTATGGGAATGGACAAGATTCGTTTTGAAAATTAGCTCCTCGATTCATAAGTAATAATGAGAATAATAATAATAGAAGGTACAATGATAAACATTAAAACGATAGCAATAAATATTCATAGAGGTATCTCTATTTGGGAAATTTCAATAATGCTAATGTTTCGAACCCATGAAACAACAAGAAAATACTATAATTATTACTAATTTAAAATAAAATAATAAAACTGTAAAAATTAGCATATAGAATATTCATTATTATAACCATCATCACGTCCAACAAGCAGAAGGCACATTTTGAATTACAAATGGTGGATACTATGTACAAGATATAATTATATTGGATTGATTTTTTTTTCAGAATTGTGAGAAATATTCATAACATATTCTTTTAAAATTTTTTAAGTCCAGCTTTACTACCTTAAAATGCTGCAGTGCTGTGCTTGCTATTATATTCTTAGATATTGCACTACTTCGTTATATTCTATTATATAATTTTTCAGATTTTTTAAATCATTCACTCGCCAAACCTATTTATTTAGAATTTTTTTCAGAATTTTTATAGTGTTTTGGTTGAGCAGTAGTGCTACAGTAAATTAATGAAAACAATGTTCTCTGTTTGCCCCAGACAATGATAGACGCTCCACTAGCATTTCGTGACCAGTCATAAAGGACCAGTTCCAGTGAATTTTATTAGTAACAACAATGTAATTTATTCGTCACAACAATAATTCCTTTCTACAATTCGCCTTAAACGCTCTCGTCAACAATTGGATTTTCACTCAACACAGTATTTGTTATAGCACTCCACCGACGACAATGACAATTTACTTGGACTAGTACGAACAACAATGAACTGTTAATCTTAACTAATATTTACAAAGCACTATTTACAAATCAGAACTACCAGTTCTCCGTTCACAGTTCTTCTATCTCAGTCACTCGAGTTCACAGTATCTCGGACCACAGACCTTCAGAGACAGTTCACTGTACTCGAACTCGGGTCCCTCCAACTGCGGTCCACTGCACTCGAACTCAGGTCCCTCCAACTGCGGTCCACTGCACTCAAACTCAGGCCTTCGGATGCTGATACAGTTGCGGACGCACACTCGAGTCGAACTCCGGTACACAAGACTTGCTCTGGCTTTCTCACTGACTGGCTGACTAATCAACTGAAAACTGAAAACTCTGTCGTTCCTTCGCGTCCGTAATTTATAACCACAGCGACGTAGCCTCGAAGGTTCCACGCGTCTCTAGAGATGGCACTCCAGAAAAAGCCAGAGCCCTCTCCTCTCTACCAGCACCAGATGCGCGCGCACTCTCGCTCCACTCTCTCGCCGCGTTGGCCCTTTCCCCTCTTCGCCGCGCGCCATCACAAAGTGCTCCGCGCGATCTTCTCTCTTGCGGGACGCTGGTCGTGAGTTCGAATCTCACGTCGCTGTCACAATATCTTATACATTCATAAATGTATAAAACATTGGCTGAGGTGCATTTGTAATGAACTAATAAGCTAATGCATTCTGAATTAAATTGCTTTTTGGGGAGAATTTCTGTCGTAGTATTTTTTCAAGTGTTTTTGAGCCTGAAGTCAATTAAACTCTTGGAAAAAACGTATAGACCTATTTTGCTACTGTAAGTTTTGTTGCGTCATTTGAGAACTGGCTTTTTATTATTATTATTATTATTATTATTATTATTATTATTATTATTATTATTATTATTATTATTATCGAAATATATTTGAATACAACACATGCATGTGATGCAAATTAGTGAATAGGTAATTATAGGTAGCACATGTTAATTTTTGTACTCATTTAATTTCCATAACAGCAGAAATTTTAATTTAAAATTAATTGCAACCGATTGATTTCGTTTCATTTTCATTTTATGGCCGATTTAACATCAATAAAAGTAAAGTGTCATGAAGTTCGTTATGGAGTCCAGAATAGGCCTACTCTGTTTCGCGAGTCTGCATTTAGGAGTATGTTTATGAAGTTGACATTTTGAAAATGTTTTAGCTATTTTTACAGTATGCTTATGTAATGCACATTACGCATGACATTAATTTTACAAGCGATATTCTGATTGACGTTGTAGGAATATCTGTCTTATGATAATAACTAAACAACTTAAACAGAAATAGGAGGGAAGAAGTCATCTACTGTATAACTGACGCCACAAACAGGATGTGTGTATTTGAAAGAAGGATTTTTATTCAATATCTTCGTTCCTATATACATTTCTAATTACATAACTTGTCAAAACTAGTATTTACCTTCGTGTCAGAGGAAGAAACGTCTCTGTTTCGAAACACTACACTTGCTATTTCTGCTATATTAATGGAAAGAGTCCAAGAACAACCTCTTTCTAACGGTAATCAGTGACACTTTTCTATATCAGGTATTAATGCTCATATAATCTCAATAATAATACTTGCTTACTTATTTACTTACTTACTGGCTTTTATGGAACCCGGAGATTCATTGCCGTCCTCACATAAGCCCGCCATTGGTCCCTATCCTGAGCAAGATTAATCCAGTCTCTATCATCATATCCCACCTCCCTCAAATCCATTTTAATATTATCTTCTCATCCACATCTCGGCCTCCCTAAAGGTCTTTTCCCCTCTGGCCTCCCAACTAACCCTCTATATGCATTTCTGGATTCGCCCATACGTGCTACATGCCCTGTCCATCTCAAACGTCTGGATTTAATGTTCCTAATGATGTCAGGTGAAGGATATAATGCGTGCAGCTCTGCGTTGTGTAACTTTCTCCATTCTCCTGTAACTTCATCCCTTTTAGCCCCAAATATTTTCCTAAGAACCTTATTCTCAAAAACCGTCAATCTCTGTTCCTCTCTCAAAGGGAAAGTTCAAGTTTCACAGCCATACAGAACAACCGGTAATATAAGTGTTTTATAAATTCTAACTTTCAGATTTTTTGACACAAGACTAGATGACAAAAGCTTCTCAACCGAATAATAACACGCATTTCCCATATTTATTCTGCGTTTAATTTCCTCCCGAGTGTCATTTATATTTGTTACTGTTGCTCCAAGATATTTGAATTTTTCCACCTCTTCGAAGGATAAATCTCCAACTTTTATAGTTCCATTTCGTACAATATTCTGATCATGAGACATAATCATATACTTAGTCTTTTCGGGATTTACTTCCAACCCTATCTCTTTACTTGCTTCAAATAGAATTTCCGCGTTTTCCCTAATCGTTTGAGGATTTTCTCCTAACATATTCATGTCATCCGCATAGACAAGAAGCTGATGTAACCCGTTCAATTCCAAACCCTCTCTGTTATCCTGAACTTTCCTAACGGCATATTCTAGAGCGAAGTTAAAAAGTAAAGGTGATAGTGCATCTCCCTGCTTTAGCCCACAGTGAATTGGAAAAGCATCAGATAAAAACTGGCCTATACGGACTCTGCTGTAAGTTTCACTCAGACACATTTTAATCGAACTAGTTCCTTGGGAATACCAAATTCAATAAGAACCGATTCATACGCCTTTTTGAAATCTATGAATAACTGATGTACGAGTACTGTACCCTTATACTCCCAATTTTTCTCCAATATCTGTCGAATACAAAAAATCTGATCAATAGTCGATCTATTACGCCTAAAACCACACTGATGATCGCCTATAATTTTATCTACATATGGAGTTAATCTTCTCAAAAGGATATTCGACAAAGTTTTGTACGACGTCAACAAAAGTGATAGGCCTATTCCTCGAAAGTTACTAGAGTTAGTTCTGTCCTCCTTCTTAAAAATAGGTACGAGTATGGACTCCTTCCATTGTTCTGGTACAATTTCCTTTTCCCAAATTGCAAGTAGGCGTACAAGTTTATAAATTTCGCTAGACAGTTTTCTATATCAGGAAATAATAATAATAATAATAATAATAATAATAATAATAATAATAATAATCATCATCATCATCATCATAATCATAATCATCATCATCATAAATCATCTACTGGACATTTTGGTGAGTTTCATACGCACTCTTGTGAAGATTATGAGGCAATATTAAGATATTCACAAGGCAATCACAACATGGAAGATCACTACTGAGACAGTTAAGGACGACTAAAGACAAGGCGAACACACACAGTGGGAAGGAGATAACTTTATTTGCAATATATTAGTGGGATTGAACGTCGGTCTGCTACATTGTTAGTGAGAAAAGTACTGCTTAAGTCAGCTATAGAGTAGAAATAAGTTTATATATACATATATATTACTATGTACGTGTGCACATTTCACTTGTTCATAATATAATTACCGGTATCATTTAATTATTCATAATTCTAAATATTTAAATTATTTCTTTTCATTATTTATTCTTGTTCGTTCATATAATTTTTTATAATTTTAAAGAAGTAATTCTTGCTTACTTCTATATTATTTCGCAACAATTATGTCCTTACATTGCTTTCACTAATATTTGAATCACACATTATTACAAATTCACTACAATCGTATTTACATCGTCGTTGTTCCTGCAATAACTCCTATGTGCAAAATACAAAATTTTTCAGTTGGAAGAAAAAACACATTTCTTCATTCTACGGCAGTGGTAAATAGGAGATTGTGAATTGTTACATTTTCGAAAGAAAGAAATATATCCATTTAACCACCCCAAACAACACAAACATGCTGCATTCTGGACAATGGTACACAGATTACTCAACATACCCATCAGCCAATAACACTACAATGAAGAAGTAAACACAATCAAATGCATAGCACAAGAAAACGCTTACAATCCAAACATATTAGACAATATCATAAGAAAGACAAAACAAAACCTTAACAAACACAAAAACACGCAAAACACAACACAATCATAAGAACACAAGAAATACATCACACTAACATATGAAAACAAAAGCACACATAAGATCGCATCTTCATTCAGAAAGCAGAAATATAACATAGCATACAGAACAGAAAACACACTACAAAGACATCTCCACACACACAAAAATATAAATACAACCACACAGACGTATACAAACTCACATGTAATAGTTGCAACAAGTTCTACATTGGACAGACAGGCAGATCATTCCAAGCACACTACAAAGAACACATTAAAGCAATAACCAGAGGAAACAATACATCCACATACGCCGATCACATAACTAATGCTAACCATACATATAACAACATAAATACAGACATGGAAATCCTACACATACAACCCAAAAACCAAAACTCAACACACTAGAAAAATATGAAATATACAGACACACTAAAACACACCCTGATCAAATTCTCAACACACAGATCAAATTCAGAACACACACACTATTTTAACTCCACTTTTCAACACTTATCAACACGCAAACGCACCCCCACAACAGGTAGCGAAGTTCGAGACGACGCGACGCCGAGATCTAGTAGGCTCTGAGGATGGTGTGAAAGCACCGAAACAGCTGTAAGCCACAGTTGCTTATGTAAATTAACACGAGTAAGTTTGCCAATCAACCAATCACTTAAAGAAATATAATTACATATAGGAGATTTTATTATTTTCTGTATTGCTATTTAAGTTATTTAATAGAGCAAAAATCTAAAAATTCGATAAATATGTCACATAGGAGTTACTGCAGGACGATATGCATATATATGTACCTCCATTCCTCTATTTTGCAAATAAAGAAAGTATATGAACAACAGATATTCATATTTAGCGTCAATCCTAAGTGAACTTCTACTTTGTATATAGACATGTTAGAATAACTTTTCGTAAATATCTCTTCAGAAATTTCAACCATATACCTCTTACAACAGTTTGGTGTACTCCTACATCCAGGTATTATTGGAGATATCCCTGACAATAACATATATTGACGATGAATATGTGTAGAGAGTCTAATATCCTGACCACTGAGATCAACCGATTTGGTCCACACCTGTGTAGTAACGGTTAGCCCGTCTGTCTGACCGCGAAACCAGGTGGCCCGGATTCGATTCCCGGTCGGGGCAAGTTCTTGGTTGAGGTTTCTTCCGGGGGTTTTCCCTCAACCCAATATGAGCAAATTCTGGGTAACTATCGGTGCTGTACCTCGGGCTCATTTTACTGGCATTATCATTTCATTCAGACGCAAATAACCTGAGATGTTGATACAGCGTCGTAAAATAACCCACTCAACCGATCTGATCCCTAGACTTTGTGACGTATTATGTGAAATACATACGTAGGTCAAAATTACTAACGCTTGATGCTTTGCAAATCACATCTGGTGCACTTGTGGTAATTGCGTAATAAAACTTGAGACGCATGTTGATGTTGTGTGTAAAATGTAATACAATTAGTTCAAAGATTGTGAAGGTTATGAAGTAGCCCTGGGCACTAATGTCTCAAATGAGTCACTGTGGAGTACCCTTTAATTCTCCACTCCACCTTCACCGGCTGAAACAATAATGTTTTTGTCCGATACGAGTAGACAACACGGGATAGGAACTAGAAAAATATTTTGCGTTCAGGATAGATACCACAGCGCTAGACATCTGACATGAAACTATAACTAAATCTATAACAAATTTATATGTAAGAGGACATTTTAGGCTGCAGTTATGAATATTCTACAACAGTACGTAAAATCACTATGAAGAATAGGAGTTTGATATTGAAAATAAATTAGAAATTCAATAAAAATGTTGTGGTTTTTTGCATGCATTAGATGAAAGCAATGGTGTCAGCAATACGTCACAATTAACTGTATTTTTTAGGGGAGTTGATTCTAATTTTAACATCCATAAAGAATGCTGTTGATCTTGTTATACTCATTCAAGCCTGATAGATTTTCATCTACATAGTCTGTCTTCTCAGACTTTCACTGACATCTTATGAACCAAGCAAATAAATTGTTAACATGGGGAAAATGCCGTCCATTTTAATGTTAGCTTGTATGGCATTGAATAATGTTGTATTAAAATGTCGCTGAGCAATTATTTTCAGTTTCAGTGCTCCCGAGTTGCCAACTGTGGTTAATTTTTTATTTTAGTGGGTTATTTTATGACGCTTTATCAACATCAATTTTTATTGTACCTGAGTTTTTAATGTACTTCACTCCCACCCCTTTTACTAATAAAGTTCAACCGTCCTCCACACAGATCTAAGACCGCATATACAGTCATAGTAGCCTTACGTTCATAGTAAACAGTATGTTCCAAAAATATTTTCGCGTTTTTCAGTGACGAAAGAGCATTCAATATTGAATCATTTTCGCACAGGTACTGTCGTCCATTTGCCTATGTCTTATCCCGGTTTCCCCCACCAGCTTTTATTCGCCAGCTAGTGGCTGGGCTGTCTTAGCTCTTTTCTGAGAACATTAATTTCTCTTAGGAATTGGACGTCTACGTAATATTATACAACTGTTTAAAATAACTTAAATAAAAGGGCCTCGTTATGTAATTAACTGTCACGTGATTTCCTCCTTTTCTACGACATAACCACTTGGACGGACAGCTGATAGTATGTCTGAGTAATTTTATCTTTTCGAATCGGGCAGAAGTGAAGATTGAATTTACAGTACGTAAGGTACTCTGTTATAGAGTAGGTACAGAATTATTTCAACATGAGTTACTAGTACGAAGAACGAAATTGGTAATTGAGATTAGGTACAATAATCTATAGTGCGATAATATGTACATTAGAACTGAAGCCTGTATCGAAATGAACGGCCACCATTTTAAAAAATGTGTTTAACTATCCATATTATGATTATTTGTCAATTTCACTTCATTCTCTATATTGTACGCTAATGTGCTGTAGACAGTATAATATACACTGCATAATGAATACGTCCGCATGGACAGTTCGTGAGTAAAAACACTCATTGTTAATAGTGTACTGTATTTTGATTAAACAAAAGCCTCATGAAAATGATCAAAGTCAAAAGCGCAATATTTCCTAGTTTACGTAAATGGATGAACTACTTTTCTTCCCTTCTATACCTAGTAAAGTGATTTGTCTGTATATTACGCCAGTATCATCGAACTCCAGTCGTGGAAGGGAGTAGCAAACGGCGTTGATCCAGATGTATAGGCAAGTTAATATTAAAAATGTTAGTAAAAATAAAATGATATCCCTGTATAAGTCAACTTATATATTTCGTTTTCATTTAACCTCCTCATGTTGTAGAGAATGGAATGGTATGGAATGAAATTGAATTTTCCGGAAGGAGACACTATGACGGAGCACTACGACCATACACGATCTATTGCGCTAACCCTGAAGCTAGGCACACCCCCAAACCCACACCGGTTGACTACACTAAAGTTCGCTGCGTACCCAGGTTTCGAACAAGCCACCCCACTTGTCCCTAGGCCAGCCTCCTCCGTGCTTCGTCACCAGGTGTTCACGGAATACTATGGCATGATGACGAAATCGCCTGTGGAGTAACGGTTAGCGCGTCTAGCCCGAGTTCGATTCGCGGTCGGGACAAGTTACCTGGTTGAGATTTTTCCGGGGTTTTCCCTCAACCCAATATGAGCAAATGTGTAACTTTCGGTGCTGGACCCCGGACTCATTTCATCTCATTCAGACGCTAAATAACCTAAGCTTTTGATAAAGCTTCGTAAAATAACCTACAAAAAAAAAGAAAGAAACGGGAGAACCCGAAGAAAAAATCTCAACTACGATCTTGTTCGCCACAAATGTCAGTACGGATTTCTCTATGAAAAATTCCGAGTCCGACCGTGACTCGAACCTGGATTGCCTGCGTAACAGGCTGAAGGTCTGACCATACAGCCACCACAGGGATCATGTTATAGGGACTTAGGCCTACACGTTGATGATCATGTAGACCTGCCGTGGCGAGAACGTGACTCGCGAGACGTTGTGGCTAGCAGTGATAGCTGTGCATTTCGCTTGCTTCTAACCTCCACCAACCCCCACCCTCTCACTCACTGGAGTCAAACTCCGTTCCATTTGTATTTGTCTCTGACCTGCGAGTGGCATATGTCTCTCTCGAAACCATGTACGAAAGTTTCAAGTAGGATGGGAGGACGCATTTCTTTTCTGTCAATGTGATGAGAATATTAAATGTATGATTTGTTCACAAGTATTACGAGGAAAACGGTTGTACAGGGACATCATTTTATTTTTACTTGCATTTTTATTGTACCTGCATTTCTGAATGTACTTCACTCCCACCCCTTCACTAATGTCCTTGCTCCCGTCAGACACACAAACTTACGGCAGCTGTTGCGTTCGAAGTCTTCAAGCAGTGAAGTAAACACTGCAGTGTATAGTGTGTTTCAGAAATATGGTTGCGTTTTCTATAGCAGAAAGAACCTATATTAATAATATCGTACTAAAAAATTATATTGAAGAAACGATAAATTCAATTTCAGAGGATATGATTCAAAATGTTTTTAATAATATGCGTAAAGAATTGAAGCCTGCATTGTAATGAACGGCAACCATTTGCAGCAACTTGTTTAAAAATTCAGATTAGCTTTTTTTTTTTTTTTTTGAATTGAGGTGGCTAGAAGCAAAGGAATGCTAGTGACATTTGTAATAACATGAGTTAAGTGCATCCAGTGTAAGCTAAAGTACCTAAAATTTTAGTGGCAAAGGAATATTTTAATCGCATCACACATTAAAATTTAAATAAAAATTTCACCGATTTTACGAAAGCTTAAATATTTAATCCCCATTTTCTCAAAAGTAACTGAAGTGCACTTACAGCTCTTTACTTATGACCCACTCAATTTAAATGCACTCTCTATATTGTATGTTAACATCAATAATTAATATGCTAAATAAAGTAGACATTACATAACGAACATAGCCGCCTGAAAAGTTGAGTTTTTAGAAAAAAATGGTACTACTCTACTGTATTTTGATAAATTCCGTAAAAGTGATAATCAAACTGAAAATCGTAATATCGTATTTCCCTACAACATAAATGGATATACTACTTTTCTCTCCTCCTATACCCAGTAAAATGATTTGTTTACATATTGCACTAGTAACATCAAACTCCTGTAATGGAAGGAGGCAACAGTGTTTCCGAGTATAGTCAGGTTAATGTTAAAAATGTTGGTAAAAATAAAGTGATGTCCCTGTATAATATAAAACGGCATTATACTACATGTTACTGATGAAACATTAAAAGGTTAAGTATTGTTGTTATCAGCATCATCATCATCATCATCATCATCATCATTTCTGTACGTCGACCCTTTTTCAGCAGATGTACGAATAATTCGGTTAGCTCTTGAGTTTGAACTCACTGATTTACTATGTGATGTCAAATGCAAGCTAGATGTAAGGACTTGACAAATATTGAACTTTCAAATATTTGCCAAAAAATAAATATCCCAAGCTTCGTTCTTTCGCTTGCTCTGTTGAAGCCATGTTCGCTACAACTTACGTTTGTGAAAAATTATTATTTTCAACAATTAAAATAGTAAAAACCAAATTTAGATCACGACTGACAGACAAATACCTTCGTGATCAACTACGACTGGCAGTAAGTGACATAATTCGTGATTTTGAAACATTGTCGCATTCTGAAGACAGTTAATTTTGGGTTGTGATAATGTGTCCTATGTTTTATTATTCATTCTTTCTTCGTTAGACGTACTAAACATTAGTTTGTAGCCTTGTACTCTATAAAATTATATTTAAGTGCTTGATGTAAGGAAAATAAAAATCCGTTAATAAGTCACACAGTTGCTTCACTTCCCCTTCGGGTGTCCGCCTCCCTCCATAGGTGCTATGCATGTTGCAGGTTACACAGTGGCTCGGCGCACGATTACATTTTCGCCACCGCTGATGTAGACGAAGGGAACGGTTCTATGGACCACACACATATATGAGGGGCTTCCCTGACTTGGAATCAGCAGAGCGTAGGGGTCTCCTCAGAGCAACACACAAGACAGAACATTAACTAAGGACATGCAACTAGCTATACCTGAGGTGAAAGTGGAACCTGTGAACCTCAGAACCGAGTTGCTAAAGAAGACCATGTAGTCCCTCAGACCGGTAAATGCCTTCAATATTAGCTTCACTATCTCGTTTTCGTTTGATTTTAGAGTAACCTAATTTATAAGCGCGAAAATACACGACTAGAGCCATTGTAGACTTCAACACAGCATTTCTTCACGATACAAAATAGCACATCGGCACATGTGTTTCTGTCTTTTCTGTAAGTAGCTCTTGTCTCAGTGGCATTCTGACATGGATATTTTAGAAGACAGTTAAAAATCATTATGTTCGATATTTGCATCTCTAAGCATAATATCAGAAAATATATTACTAGAACAATAGCATGGATTCAGGAAAGGCCGTTCGTGTATGGATTGTGTATTTACAATTTCCCAGCTGGTAGAAAAGAGAAGAGAATATAATCTTCCAATGTATATTGGATTTATAGATTACGTAAAAGCCTTCGATAATGTACAAAGGAACCTATTATGGGATATACTAAAGCGCAAAGGTTTTCCACTACATCTCATGAGAGCTATTCAGAAACAAAAATACAAATAACAAGTGGCACAAGAAGAAGTAAAGAAAACATTTTAACAAAAATAGGAGTAAGACAAGGGTGTCCACTGTCGCCTGCATTGTTTAATTTATATATTGACCAAGTCACACAAGACTGGATAGAATCAACAAAGAAATTGTACAAAACAGTTTTAACAACTCTTTTATTTGCAGATGATCAATTAGTAATAGCTGCTTCAGAGGATGGTCTTCAGAAACTAATATATGAATTACAAATCACAGCCTCAAACTATAATTTAACAATATCTCCGACAAAAACAAAAATTTTAGCTTTCCAAGGGAAAACACAGGTACGATGTAAAATTTTAATTAACGACAATATAATAGAACAAGTAAGAGATTTTAAATACTGGGCTGTGAAATTGGAAACACAAGAGAATTAGATCAACAAAGAAAATTACAAAATTTTAATCAAATATGTGGAACGCTTCTTAGGAAAATATTTGGGTCTAAGCGGGATGAAGTTACAGGAGAATGGAGAAAGTTACACAACACAGAACTGCACGCATTGTATTCTTCACCTGACATAATTAGGAACTTGAAATCCAGACGTTTGAGATGGGCAGGGCATGTAGCACGTATGAGCGAATCCAGAAATGCATATAGAGTGTTAGTTGGGAGACCGGAGGGAAAAAGACCTTTAGGGAGGCCGAGACGTAGATGGGAGGATAATATTAAAATGGATTTGAGGGAGGTGGGGTATGATGATAGAGACTGGCTTAATCTTGCACAGGATAGGGATCGATGGCGGGCTTATGTGAGGGCGGCAATGAACCTTCGGGTTCCTTAAAAGCCATTTGTAAGTAAGTAAGTAAGTAAGTATGTGGAACGCTGAAAAGAACCCTATTAAACAAAACAAGGAAAGAAACCATTTTGAAGTTTTACAAAGTCTTGGCAGTCCCATCTCTCTTGTATGGCTCAGAATGCTGGACCTTAACAGAAAACCAAAAGCACAAAATAGAAGTATCAGAAATGAGATTTTTGAGATCGGTAGCTGGATACAGAAGAACAGACAGACAATATAATGAAACGATAAGAGACGAACTGAACATATTCAACTTAAATAATAAAATAAAATAATACCAAGAAAAATATTATGAACACGTACAAAGAATGCCAGAATACCGTATTCCTAAAAAGATTCTAGAGTACAAACCCAAAGGCAAGAGAGACAGAGGAAGGCCTATGAAGAGATGGAGAGATCAATTTCTTTGAGAGGACGGAACAGGTCGAAAGGCCTAATCCCTGTTGATGATGATGATGATGATGAATTTCAAATTTCTGTCTGAATGAAGCGCACAATTCTCATGTTTTTAGATCTACTAATGCCATATTACGCCTTGGATAAAATGTCACAAGAATTCAACAGCTATTGTAAGAAGATAGAAAACCACAGATTCTGCCAAACAAGCAATATATTATGTAACTAGTTTATATCCTCTGCTTTAAAAACCTTCTTGTTAGTTTTATAGTAAATTCTCACTTCTTCTGCCTCTGTTCCGGCATACTACTGTGTAGAGTTTTGGAGAGTAACAACTAAATAAGACATAAAGTAATACGCGAGATTTATTTTGAACGAGCTCTCCTTCAATATCTATGATTTACTGTCAGACTCCTCCAAGTTATTGATGTCGAATGTCAGAATCACAGAGCTGACGGAAGACACTGCTCCAGATACACAAAAAGATCAAGACCGCGATGTTCAGATCTGTGTCAAGCTGCAGTTGCGCTAGTAGACTTCAGCAGGAAGGAAGTTTCCACAGAGCTTGCATCAACAACAGAAATTTCAACATAAACATATCTAAGCAATGACGCATCATTGGTAACTTGCAAACTTTCAAGTACGTCCAGTAGTAGCTATAGAAACCGGAGTTTGGTCACAACCAGATTCTCTTAGGGCCGTATTCATAAACGAGACTTTGGATGGAGACTTACCAAAGTCGACTTTCGTAGTAAAGTTTAACTTTATTGAAAATCCTATTACTGCTGAGACTTTGGCTTTGACTTTGGTAAGTCGAGATTTGACGATCTTGTTCTAATGTTGGCAATCACAATCACTGCTTTCTAAACGAATTAAATTAACAGATAGTTGAAAAAGAGTAGGCATTGCCACAATCAAAGTCATCTTTTGAGTCACAAATCAATGAAACAATTGAACATCGGTACATGTTAAGCGATTGTTAATAGTTCTTGCAGCTTTACATCAGCGAATAGGGATTATAAAGAATGGACACTTCGCGTCGGTACCTTTGATGTAGCCGGACTGATTTCAATGACCTTCAAGCCAGCTAGAGCGTGATATTCTGCTTTCTCCCTAGAGTTGGCGCTGACATCACACCACCTAGCAGTCGACACAGCGGAAGTATAACACATATAATTAATACATCTAGGTACATTATGTACTCTAATAAAATAAATTGAATCCATAAAATAATAAATCCGTCATTAACTGTAATATCTAGACTCTAGAGTTCCTTTATAATGAGAGTTGAGACGTTGACCCCAACAACAATTAAAATATGTAATTATTTGATAGCACTGAAAATGGAAAAAACAAAACTCTTATGAGAAGTAAAACCATAATCCCTGTATTATATTGTGATTTTTATTAGTAACAACAATGTAATTTATTCGTCACAACAATAATTCCTTTCTACAATTCACCTTAAACGCTCTCGTCAACAATTGGATCTTCACTCAACACAGTATTCGTTATAGCACTCCACCGACGACAATGACAATTTACTTGGACTATTACGCACAACAATGAACTGTTAATCTTAACTAATATTTACAAAGCACTATTTACAAATCAGAACTACCCGTTCTCAGTTCACAGTTCTTCTATCTCAGTCACTCGAGTTCACAGTATCTCGAACCACAGACCTTCAGAGACAGTTCACTGTACTCGAACTCGGGTCCCTCCAACTGCGGTCCACTGCACTCGAACTCAGGTCCCTCCAACTGCGGTCCACTGCACTCGAACTCAAGCCTTCGGATGCTGACGCAGATGCGGACGCACACTCGAGTCGAACTCCGGCACACAAGTCTGGCTTGCTTGCTCTGGCTTACTCACTGACTGAATAACTGAAAACTCTGCTGTCGTTCCTTCGCGACCGTAATTTATAACCACAGCGACGTAGCCTCGAAAATTCGCGAGTCTTCCACTTCGACGGATTTCTGGAATAGTCGGGAAGGTCGTTCCACATTCACTGCGTTAAGTAGCAGCTGCGCGCGCAGTCTCGTCGCGTTGACGTAATACACCCTCTCTCTTCTCTCCACCGCGCGACGTCACTCAATGTTCCGTGGAGCCTGTGCGATCTGCTTTCTTGCGGGACGCTGGTCGTGAGTTCACGTCGCTGTCACAATATTATATACAAATATTAAACGAATTTGATACATAATTTTATAATGTATTATATTATTTTATAATATAATTTATTATATCTTAAATATAAAAAATTATTATTACAAATAGTTCGTCATTGAGAAATAAGGAAAAGCTGTTAACTTGAATTTGAATTTTACTGGATTATGCAATAAGGTAGGCGATGTTTGAATCCTGTGTCTCAACTCTATATTAAATTATTATCTTAGCCTATGCTCGATTACACTAACCTCTAGCGCTTGAAAGTAGAACTAAACGCTGGGGTACAGAGAAACAAAACACAAGAAAATTCGCTCAGTGTCCATTCTTTATAATCCCTATTCGCTGTTTACATAGAATAATATTATTCGAAGGCTTATTGTGAAACTAACGTAAGTATAAAAATTGACATTTTTAGGTCTTTACATCGATCTATAATAAAAAATCGTAACTCAGTTCGAACAGTGTTGTATATAACACAATTCATAATTACAAAACATGATGGTATAGTTTATCTGAAATAGTATTGCCTGTTAAGAATTTTGTTGTGAATAAAACATCTATTGCAGTTATGTTAGTTTCACATTAAGGAAATTATTTCATTGTCAAATAATTTTGTTCTGAAGATACAGAAGATAAAATTGCACCAATGACAGACTATGAAAGAGACATATTATCCTGCTTACAGTTGACACAGTTATTCACTGCATATCTGCAGAAACTACTTAAAAATTATCTTAATTCAATAAGCAGAAAACATTATTAAGACGACCGCAAGGTTTATAAATTAACTACATTTCCACTGTATAACCTATATTCTATAGAATTAAATAGTAAGAATCAATATTAAGCTATTAATCCTTACCTACAGCGTAAACCCGCGATGAAATGAGTTGTATTATTTATTGGTGGAACAGATAATCCTCTTTTATTATTCATCAACTAGTCGTACCCGTGCGCTCCGCTGCACCTGTTAGAAATAAATATAAAGTAATTACATAATTAAAATAGGACGTTTGATCCAGGGAACATTCGTGTTTGATAGAAGGATAAATAGTTTAATATGTTACTTAATTTAAATTGTATTTAAATAATTTCAATGTGGTCATTTTGGTCCAGAGAGCACTCATTTGTTGCAATGACAATTCCTTTAACATGTTTCTTAATTGTTATTACATGCAACCATAGTTTAATGAAGATTGACATATCATTTAGTTTTAATGTGTATAATTCATATTAATTGCTGTATGTTTCCATTGAATTATGGTAATAACTTAATTTTAATCCTTGTTTTCTACGTCTTCAGTAAATGGCGCTTGGTCCACTATGGTTCTGAACCCTTCAAATAACTTAAATAGTGATACAGCATAAACAGTGATATGTAATTATATTTCTTTCTTTCGAAAATGTAAGAATTCACGATCTCCTATGTACCATTGCCATGGAATGAATAAATGTATTTTTTCTTCCTACTCAAAAATTTTAAATTTTGCACATAGGAGTTACTGCAGGAACAACAACGCTATAGTCAGAGGCGGCGGTGAAAATGTATTGTATGATTTTAAAAGTCTTGTATATACTTAAATTTCACTCAGACGTTACTGTAATAACATTATAGAATTATGTCCATCTAGAGTAACTACACTTTCCAAAGATGAAATAATAATTAAACAATTAATTAGCTTTCGATATTACTTCATACAAACACAGAAACATTCTCTGTAGGCTATGATTAATAGATTTCGATTGTTGTTGTCCAAGGCCCCTTATAGACGAAGTCATTTGTTTTTATTTCAATACAGCGGCTTAGATGGCGTTGTTATTGTAATTTTAAAACTCATTTATCTCATTAAATAGCAGTCCTATCAAAATGTTGTATAGAATAAAACTTATCGGAAATAATTTTTAAAGAAACGTTTGTTATGTAACATTTTTCATGAAAATTAATAGTAAGGGAGATATTTCGGTTTATTTAATTCAGGTCCCCTTATAACCCCCCTTTTATATAAAGTATTTTGAACGCTGTATAGCCTAAAATCTAAGTTACAACGAACTTAATTTATATTCCAATTTTCATATAAATCGGTTCAGTCATTATCGCGTGAAAAGGTAACAAACATCCAGACAGACATACAGACAAAGAAAAATTTCAAAAAAGCGATTTTCGGTACATGTTAACACCAATTAATTTTTGGAAAATCGAAAATTACTAGAAAAATTTTGGCTACAGATTTATTATTAGTATAGGTAGATGAAAGTTGAAACATGACGAGGATATTTAATACTGTCTGTTTATCAAATCTGTGCCTTGATTTGCATTTATAATCTATAATAATACGCTAATGAACATGAACGGATTTAATAATCTCCTAGATGTCTTCAATATTCTCGGAAAATTCAACAATTTCCTAAATATCAGTCATTTTCCTTATGTCCACGAACGAAAGTCACAGTCAAAGTCTAGATTTTCGGCGACTTCGAAGTAAAGTCAAGACTGAAGTTTACTTTCCTCAAAGTGTCGACTGTGAATAGGAAAATGGTGACTTTGTACTTTCCAAAGTCAACTATGGTCCAAAGTCTCGTCTATGAATACGACTCTTAGGCCTACGTCCAGTAGTAGCTATAGAAACCAAAGTTTGATCACAACCAGATTCTCTTATCAATCGAATTCAAAACTTCTCCACAACTTTTCCTTGCCCCTAACGGCTGCCCCCGTAATTAGTAGTGTATCGAGGTAGCATGCTTTTTTAACGAACTAGTTAAATAGTTAAAAAGTCTGATATAATTCGCGGGTGCTCGTGTAAAGGGGGTTAAGTCGAATTGTAAGGTATGTAAATTTCTCTCCTTTGGAAATGAACAAAACCCCTTTGTCACAAAATACGGAGCACTGTAGCTGGATCATGGATGGAGGAATGATTTAACTCATAGATGTCCAATTGTAACTCGTACGAGGTAACCCCTGGCGTAAGCAACCCGCAGCTCATATTTTTTAAGATCGTTTTTCCTATTTTATATGGAAAGTTATTGACCTTAGCAAAGCATGCTTGACGTGCAATATCTCCTGGATCTATTGGCGTTTGGACACCCATGATTTAACCCCTTTAACACAAGAAAAAAGTAATTGAAGAGTTCAGAACCATAGTGGGCCAAACATCATTTGCGGAAACCGTAGAAAACAAGGATTAAAATGAAGTTATTACCATAATTCAATGGAAACATATAGCATGGATAAATATATAATAGGATGCGAAACTGCGGTCAGCACCATCTAGATTTGGTGATCTGAAATAAGGTGATGAGCGCCCGACGTCGTAGGTGGTGAACATTAGAACTATGTGTTGGGTACATTACCGAGAGTTCTCTATTTACCCGTTCGAGATATTGTATGGGAGAGTCGAGGAGAGAAGATGGCGGACTGAAACTTACTAATTAAGTGAACATAAAGTGATACGTGTGTGTATAAGCAGTGTATGTTAAACAGTGATGTTTATGGACGTTGTAAAAATAGTGTTGACTGCATTGTAAAGTAATAGTAATATAATAAATCGAACTATCTAAGTAGTTCTTGCAGACTTTTCCATTGTGCTGTACAATAAATACCCAAAAAATACAATCCCAATTATCTAACCTTTTGCTTTAGTTTTTGTCTCTGTCTGGTTATATTTTAATAGGGTAGTGTAAAACACATCGTCTCTTTTATCTTCCTGTTGGCTCCGGTAAGAATTTTCAGTAGAATATGCTGTGAGGAATAAAACTGTAAATGTTTTATTTTAAACTAGGTTAGTTTTGAATATCGATGAGGGTGGGAGGGAATACTTTCTGCACAGTTTAACATTTTCGTCACCAGGTTCGCTGCTAAATGCATGGAGTAATTACTCTTTTCGCTACTTGGTGCGCTGCTATTTGTAATAACGCCTCTACCATATATAGATGGCAGCAAGATCAATTTCTACAACAGCGCCTCTAGTATGTGTTACGGGAAACTCATTAAGTTTCGCATCCTATTATATATTTATCCATGCATATAGCAATTAATATAAAGTATACACACGAAAACTAAATGATATGTCAGTCTTCATTAAACTATGGTATTCACTTAACTTTAACTCTTGCTTTCTCCGCTTTTAATAAATGGCGCTTGGCCCATTATCAAATTGTTTGTAAAATACCATTATTCTTGAGTTTCAAGGGTAAAAGAATATTACAGATGAAGAATGAACTATTCAGGAGTATCATTATTTTAATTAGCTACTATTCTGAAGCTAAAAATGTGTTGTGAATTCCATAGTTGTTTCGTACAAAATTGTTTTCTGATTTTTAACTACAAAATTACATTTCTTACTCATTTATCACAACAATTGTTACAAATCACGCCGCTCTTGTAAATTCTTCAAGACTGTGCTTTAGGATGCATAATTAAACTGTAAAGAATCAAGTTCCCAAAGTCGTATGATTTCTAACAATTTTTGTAGTAAGTGCGTAAGAATGATGTCATTTTTAGTTAAAAATTGAAAAACAAAATCTGTACAAAGCAATTAACAACACATTTTTAGCTTCAGAACACTAGCCAATTAAAGAAATGATACTTCTGAATAGTTCATTCTCTATTTGTAATATTTTTTTATCCTTAAAACTAAATAAAAAAGGTATTTTACTAACAACTTCAAATTGGTGTAACTCTGAAAATATTGAGATTAGGACACATGTTTAGGGCTTATATGAAATTATTTTGCTCAGAATGTTTTCGGAAATAAGCTTCGTAAGTGACGGTAAATCCTCGTGAATCCTTATGGGCAGCAGAAGATTATTCTCGCAATAAGTAAAACGCATGTAAATTATAGATAGGCCTACTTTTTTACACTATATTTCTCATCCAAAAAGTAAAAACCAATGTTCATTATTTTTCTTCAATTTGTAGGATTTTCCATATTTAAATTCATTCATTTCATTCATTTAGTGTTCTGCCTAAGGGCAGGTCTTACACTGCAAACCCAGCTTTCTCCAATTTTTCCTATGTTCTGCCTTCCTCTTTGTCTCCTCATATGATCCACAGGCATATATCTCAATGTCGTCAATCACCTCATATCTTCTTCTGCCCCGAACTCTTCTTCCGCTCACCATTCCTTCCACTGCATCCTTCAGCTTCTTCTCAGCCAGTGACCCACCCATTTCCTTTTCCTCTTCCTGATCACTTTCAGCATCATTGTTTCTTCACCCACTCTTTCCAGCACAGCTTCATTTCTTATTCTGTCTGTCCACTTCACACGTTCCATTCTTCTCCATATCCACATTTCAAATGCCTCTATTCGCTTCTCTTCACTTCGTTGTAACGTCATGTTTCTGGCCCATACAATGCCACACTCCACACAAAGCACTTCACTAGTATCTTCCTTAGTTCTTTTCCCAGAGGTCCGCAGAAGATGCTCCTTTTTATATTAAAAACTTTATTTGCCATTGCTATCCTCCTTTTGACTTTTTGGCAGCAGTTCATGCTACTGCTTATAATATACTCCAAGTATTGAAGGTCCACTTGTTCTACTGCCTCATTTAGAATTAGCAAGTTTATCTTCTGTATTTTTCTTCCTATGACCATGCTCTTCGTCTTATTTGCATTTATCTTCATCCTATACTGCTCACAGCTGTCATTTAGTTACAGTAGCATATCCTTTAGTGTCAGCTTCTCTTCTGAACAACGCCATATCATCAGAAAATTTTATGCACTTTATTCTTCTTCCTCCTATCACTCTTTCCATGTTCTGAAAACAGTTATATTTAAATTGAACTTTTTAAAATGATAGCTACATTTTATCAAAGTGGAAATGAGTTTAAAAGTAAATAATATAAGTTATTAAAATGATTACAGTTTGAATATTCACAAATGAGAATGAGTTGATATTTAAATATTATGTAAAATATATTTCGCCTCGATTTTTTTCAACTTTGTTCATTTAGAAATGTTTCCAGGGTTTTTTGTCTCCAGGTATTACCGACTATAATACCAGATTATGACTTGTTTTACACGTGAACGTTGCAACTGGAGACAGCCTATGTAGGCACACATCTATAAATGAATGAATGAACGAATGGCTGAACGAATAAGTGAATGAATGAATGAATGAATGAATGAATGAATGAATGAATGAATAAATAAATAAATAAATAAATAAATGGTAGAAATTTCTATAATATAATAACTCACAGTAAAAAAAATTATTCACACTACCTATTTGCTTCACGACTTTCTACACATTGCGAGTGATTGTAAATATTTTAAGTGTTTCAAATAGATAATTTCTCGTTCATCCTGATAAAATGCATTTTCTCCTTCCTAATTACGTGCTCGCTGCCAGATTCTTGTGGTTGGATGATCGTCCACCTCTGCTTCGGCATGTGGACGTGAGGCCAGCAGCCGGGTGCTCGGTCTTGGCCCTGCTAAGGGCTGTAGCGCCGTGGGTTTACTTTACTTTCACCAGATCCCTGTATTAGAACTCTGATCTCCAAGCGCCTAGCTTTGTTTTGTTGTGGCACGTTCAATGAACAGCAGACCTGAAGTTTACGTCGCGCTATGCTACTCCGTACATACGTACACTGTTGCGGATTGCTCGGAGTCTCTAGGTAACCAAACGCAGACTCTACTTATAAGAGACCGTATGCTAATAGAGTGCGTTCGTAGCTCGGCCGGATCGTTCCGCGGCGGCCTTGGACTGAGTGAAGATTGGCGCGCCTGCCGCCAGAGTTGCGCTGTAGCTACCGCTGACGCGCCAGTCAGTCGAGTTGGATCTGTCTTGAGGGAAAGACATCTGTGCGAGTGTTGTGAGTAAAATTGTGTTGTGTCGTGGTGATAATGTGTCTATTAATAATGGTTGAGTACACTTTAGAACAACTTATTTTTCTCTATGATGCGTATGTGAAATACTGTTCTGCAAGAAGGTGTGAAGAGAATTTGAACATAGGTTTGCAGGTATTCGAATTCCTAGCAGGTCAACTATTCATGATCTTGTGAATAAAGTCAGACGTACAGGACCTTTTTTGAACAAGAAACGTGTTCAACAACACCATGTACTGACAGAAGAGAAGCTTGATGAATTAGGGGCCGGGTTAGAGCACTCACCCCGCAAATCACTGCGACGTTTAGCAAAGAGGTTAACATTTCAGCTTTTGTGGCAACAAAACTTCTTTAACTTAAGCCGTACAGGGTAACTGTAGTTCATGCTTTACTACCACAAGATCCTGTAAGTAGGGTTAATTAGTGGAATTGGTTTGTGCAGTGCGTTCATAATGGCGACGTGGACCCACTTTAAACGTTCATCACTGATGAAGCGTAGTATCATCTTCACGGTCACGTTTCTACTCAGAACAATAGATACTGGGCTACCGAAAATCCCCATATCGTTCATGAAGTCCCTCACCACGCTGCAAAGGTTGGGGTTTGGTGTGCAGTGAGTGCGAGTAGAATTATCGGTTCCATATTTTTCGACAAAACAGTTGATTCACACGTTTATGTACGGTAACTTCAATTTTAAATATTTTTTTTTCCGCAACTAGCAAGAAATGATTGATTGAGTGGCTTGTTTCAGATGAATTCAGCTACAGCGCACTCCGATGCGAATTCTATGCATGAATTGCGAAGTGTGTTTGGTGACAGAATAATTAGTCGAGGATTGTGGCCATCTCGTTCCCCTGACCTATCTCCAAGTGATTTTTATTTATGGGAAACGTTAAAGAAGAAATTGTACGCATCAGATCCGCACACGTTACAAGAATTAAAGGACAACAACACGAGAGAAATACAGGCAAATCAGTCAACATGAACTTTCGCGAGTGAACCAGAATTGTTTCCGGAAATAAGAGGAATGTGTTCGAGTTGAAGGTCATCACTTTCAACATCTGTTCTGATGCAGGTAAGCGTAATGTTAGTAGAGTAGTTAGTGTTCCGTACCCATGACTTGCCGGTCGTTTACGTGTAACTCTGGCAGCAGGCGCGCCAATCTTCAACCAGTCCAAGGCCGCCGCGGAACAGTCCGGCCAAGCTACGAACGCACTATTACATATTTGACTTGATTTGAAATATGATGAAAGAGTGATGCAATGGAGAAATATTCTCTCCGGCGCCGGGATTTGAACCCGGGTTTTCAGCTCTACGTGCTGATGCTTTATCCACTAAGCCACGCCGGATACAACCCCGACGCCAGTTAGAATCATCTCAGATTAAGCTCCAACTCTTGGGTTCCCTCTAGTGGCCGCCCTCTCCACTACGTCATAGATGTCTATGAACGCAGGACCGAAGTCCATACATATGTTGAGGTGCACTCGGATGAGTGACTGATTGGCCGGGATCCGACGGTATGGGCGCGTCTTAAATCCGGCCAATCTGGAGCTTAATCTGAGATGATTCTAACCGGCGTCGGGGTTGTATCCGGCGTGGCTTAGTGGATGAAGCATCAGCACGTAGAGCTGAAAACCCGGGTTCAAATCCCGGCGCCGGAGAGAATTTTTCTCCATTGCAACACTCTTTCATCATATGATGACGCAGAATATCTGCATGGAAATATCATATGTACTTCGGTACATCAAAATATATATGATATGCGTAATAAATCACTTTGTGATTTAAGACGGCGCCCATACCGTCGGATCCCGGCCAATCAGTCACTCATCCGAGTGCACCTCAACATATGTATGGACTTCGGTCCTGCGTTCATAGACATCTATGACGTAGTGCAGAGGGCGGCCACTAGAGGGAACCCAAGAGTTGGAGCTTAATCTGAGATGATTCTAACCGGCGTCGGGGTTGTATCCGGCGTGGCTTAGTGGATAAAGCATCAGCACGTAGAGCTGAAAACCCGGGTTCAAATCCCGGCGCCGGAGAGAATTTTTCTCCATTGCATCACTCTTTCATCATATGATGACGCAGAATATCTGCATGGAAATATCATATGTACTTCGGTACATCAAAATATATTTGATTTGAAATGTTTAATATACTAGAATTAGATTTGTACAGCCTTAAGCGAAACAGAAGTCAAGTTCATGTAATGTAAACACGTCTTAAATATTGTGGAAGGGGTGACTGGCACACATTTAGCTACCTCCCCTCTATTATGTTATTATGTCCATCCCTGGCGTAAGGGCTGCATTAAAACTGGTTACACTTTCAAACAATACAATATTTTTATTGCTGCTAAGTTAGTATGATACCGGAATAAAGTGTCATAAAATGTTAATACGTCGAGACTATTTCCAAAATAAATACGACACAAATTTAAAAACTTTATCGGACTTGTATGAAAATATAAGATGAGTTAAGAAGCTCAAGGAGAGTTTTGTTCCCTCCAGTGTTGTCTATTATTCAAATAAATATTTGCACCTTTATTCCCTAACAACCCATATTTTATTCCCCAAACAATGTGTTGAGAAGATTGTCTCTATTTAATTTGGTTTCGTTTTAAATTATTCGAAAATCAATTAAGTTTATTCCACTACTGACCCTTTACAGCATATTAACATACATTCTCGTGAGTTTTAGGCTAAGTTTACTTTCCTTCACTTTTATTGGAATATTTAACTATTTCATAAATTTAACAAAGTTCGAGATAATAATGTTACATATTATTATAATTTTGATATTGTTTGGATTATGAAAATAAATCTATTATCATTCGATGATTTATTTGTGTAAGATTCCTGTCATATATCATTATTCTCGTTTAACTACAGGTGTTATTCCTTGACAATGAAACGATTATACGGCGATAATGAGATAATGTTGGGTTGCGGATGGCGGCTTCATTGTCTTCCAAAGATCTCACAGAGCCTACCAGGAATCGAACTCTAGAACCACTCAATAAGAAACCTCTCAAAACTAACTAAGCTAGGTTAATTCTCTATTATATTTTTAATTTTGTGATACTGAGACCTATCTATCTTGTTTACCATGATATTAGATTTACCGAGGTAAAAAGTAATAAAATGTAATGTTTTCCTACCGCACTGGAAATATTTGAAGACAATTTTTGGTTAAATTCTGTCAACATAACCTAATTCTTCAGATTTCATCTCACCATTTTATGAAATGTTTTCGCAACCCATCTTTCATCCATCTGCTGGTTAAAGATACGAGAAATAAAAGCGACAGAAGATAAAACTTAGTCGAGATGTAAAAAAGTCGTAATACGTAACAGAACTTCTGATTATCTTCTCTGATTTACAAGATAAGACACTTCTAAATTTGTAGAGGTGGAAATAGCGACAGAAAATTTATTGGATGGTAACCTATAAAATCTGGGCAGATCACCTATTTTGCCGAAGTTCCTGAAACTGTGTAGAAGATAGATAGTGAGTAATGAATTTGTATCTTGCAGTTATGACCGAAGTTTTTAGCTACTCTTATCTTGTTGCAGTCTATCAGAATGAAAGTGTCCTGTACTTCATACTGCCATTAATCTGAATACTACACTCCGTTATAACCAAATCAATTAATTTCTCATTTTATTAAAAATTAACGAAGTTCGTTATTTTCTCAAACTGTCAAACAAATTGTCGCGCTATTTTACACTATTACAAACGTAATTCATACTTAATAACTATAACGGAAATGAATGAATTAAAGCCTGAATGTTTACAGAAAAATAGAATGAGGTCGCAGTCAGGTACTGATGTGAAAGGTACTTGTGCAGGTATGAACATATCAATACTCGCGGTTTTAGTTCGAACTCAGGGTTAAGATACAAATTAGATTTACTTTAAATGTTATTTTAAGTGATCGTGCTTCATTTAATTTAGGGTGCTCCCTGTATTACTGTTATTATTATTATTACAATTATTATTATTATTATTATTATTATTATTATTATTATTATTATTAGTATTATTATTAATTATTGGTATTAGTATTAGTATTAATGTATTATTAATTGTATTTTTATTAATTGTGTTTATTATTAATTGTCATTATTGAATGTAATTAGTTACCACTGCCACAGGGTACATACCCATTTGCAGTGTGAATACATACATACATACATACATACATACATACATACATACATACATACATACATACATACATAACATAAGAAACAAAGAATATTGCAGTAGTTAACGCAGACAGCAAAGTGACACTGGACACTTTACAGAACAAAAATAAACATAATCAAATAATTGAAAATATAAAGAAAGAATTGAAAAAATTGGAGAGACAGCAATGGACAGTTCTCTTTAGGTGGGTGAAGGCCCATGTTGGAATAGTAGGGAATGAGACACCACTTATGAGGAAAGTAGACTAGGAGATAATGGGGTAGGGTGGCCAGTTCCTTCCCCTTCCATTGCTTACATCGCTGATTAGCTACATATTGTATGAATAAAATGCACTTCATTCTTTCATTCATTCATTCATAAAACGTTTCTGCAACCAACGTCACTGACGTTCAGTATTGTCATTCATAGTGTTGATAGTCATTAAATGAAACAATAAAGAAAACTTATACTATTATTTGCCGATGATTTAGTTGTTATTCAGAATAGTGAGTCTGCCCTACAAAAATCTATTTTCAAACTTAATGA